>WBNP01054599.1:0-23296 GCA_013401095.1 Passerina amoena
TCCCCACATCCCCGGAGCCCCCCACTCCTGGCAACACCATCCCCCACCATGTCCCCAGACCATCCCATCATGTCCCCAGCCTGTGACTGGCTTGTGGCCACCCTGCTCCCACCAAGGGCCACCTACACGTGGGGACGGATGTGACCTCGCTTCCTTCCCCTTCATCCGAAGAGCCGCCAGCCAGGGGAGCGGTGGCCACAGCAGTGAATGACAGCCAGTGCACATGGCTGGGGACACCGGGATGGCCGGGAAGGTGGTGCTGCTCCTGTGGGGTAAGTGCCCCGGGCACGGGCCTGACACCCCAGGGATGGGGAGGGGCTGGAGGGGGGCTGTGGGGTCCCCTGAGGTCCCCAATGCCAGCAGTCCCAGTCCATGTTACCCACAGTGGACCTGGGTGGGACTGGGGATGTAGGGTGGCTTTGGGGACAGGAACAGGGGGCAGAAATTTGGGGCTGGGGATGTGGGGACAGGAATGTGAGGACTGGCACCTTTGGGCTCAGGGAGCTCTGGGCATAGGGACGAGGGAACTGGGATGCAGGGACAGAAGGGGACAAGAACAGTGAGGATGTGGCCATGGGGATGAGATCATGGGGATGGGATCATGAGTTGGTGGGGGTGACCTGGGCCAGCATGGGCTGTGTCCGTGGTGTCCTCATGCTCGGGGTGTCCCCAGTGTCCCCATGTTCTGCCTCAGCCCAGGGTGGCCTCAGTGTCCCTGTTCCCAAGGTGTCTGTGCCAAAGGGATGTGGTGCCCGGGTGGCTGTGGCACAGACATGTCCCCCTGCCTCACCAAATCTTTAGGGGACCACTCAGACACACTTTCTCACAAGAACTGCTGTCCTCAAAGGGACAGTTTGGAACAGCCCTCACACGCTGTACTCGGGTGCTGCTGTCCCTGCAGTGCCACCCCCACTGAGCCCTGTCCCTTCTCCCTTCCAGCCCAGACCCTCGGCCTCACTGATGAGTCCTCAGGGGATGCCATGGCCCCACCCTGCTGTCCCCAACCCCACGCTGGCTCTGGCAGGCTGGTGTCCCCTGTCACCCACAGGTGCCCAGACCACCCAGCTCCTGGTGGAGCCCCCCTGGAGGCCGGCGGTTCTGTGGGACCATGTGACACTGACCTGCCAGGGCACTGGGTGCCACCACCTGGTACAAGAACAGGAAGCACTGGGAAAAGCAGGGACAGGACCACTTCTCTGTCACTAAGAAGGGCATTTACACATGTGACAGACCCAACAGTGGACACAGGGTCACAGGTGGGGTCACAAAGGGTCACCAGGGAGTGCAGGATCCCTTTTGTTGATGTGTGATTCTGGTGTGTCCCCCTCTGTTTCTTGCAGTGGCTGCAGAGGTCGGTGGGGCCCTTTTGTTCCTACTCCTGCTCGTGGGTGTCATTGTTGCTTGGCACCGGTGGCACCGTGTGGGTGGGTGACAATGGGGGTATGGGGGTCCCAGGGAGCTCTAGAGGCCCTCAGAATTTGGGAGCAATAGGGCAGCACCCACAGCCCCAGAACTATGACCTTGGCTGGGGGTGCTGTAGGGTTTAGGGAGGTGTTGGAGGGTCCTACATGGATGTTGGGGGTTCTTTCTGGGGCCCTGGGGGATGTTTGGGGGTCTCTGTACTTTCTGGGCTTTGGGTTCTTGAGACTGAGTTGTTCAGGGGCAGTGAGTTCTGGGGAGGCTCCAGAGGTGCTTGGGGGTCCTGTAAGCAATTGATGCTCCCATGGGGATTCAGGAATCCTGAGAGGGTTCAGTGCCCTGGGACCCCACAGACACCCCTCCCCTCTTTCCTCAGCAGCTGCCAGGAAGCAGCAGAAAAGGTGAGTGGGGGGATCAAACCACAGTCTCCCCTTTTACCCCAATGCCCAAGACCTCCCATTCCCTCCCCCACATCCCCTTATTCCCTCAGGGCCCCCCTCCGGATCCCCCGGCCCCTTCAGAGGAGGGGGAGGTGCTGTACACCCACATCGTGGTCACCAAGAGGGCAGGGGGTGGGTATGGGGGAGACACACACAGAGGGACACATCACCCACCAGTGTCACCCCACCCAGATCCCACAGCCCGTGTCTCTCACAGCGTCCCCCCGTGCCACCACCCCCCAGGATCCCCAGGTGACCTACACGGAGCTGCAGGGACCCCAGGGGTGACCGTGGGAACCTGGTGAAATCTACGGGAATGTGCTGTCACACTGGGGGGAACTGGGGGGCACTGGGTGCCCCACCCATGTGCACCCACTCATGTGTGTGCTGACACTAAAAACTGCCCCTCTCCCTCCCTGTGCGGGCACAAAGATCCCAAAGGCCTGAGAGAAGAACAATTTCCTGAAACAGCAATGATAGAGAGAATAAAACCAACAGCAAGAACAACGAGGTTCAGAGTCCAAATTGTCACACAAGGAATGATTTCCAGGGAAAGCCCACAAAAAGGTACAAACCCTGAACACACCCCCTCAGCACGTTTCCTCCACCAGAGGAAGCTGGCAAGGCCCTGGACCTTCCTTGCTCTGATGTCCAAAGCGGCCTTTAGGAGGCACTGGATTCTCTTGTCTCCTGCCCCAAACCCCTCCTCTGCCATTTTCTCCACACCAGGATGTCACAAAGGCCCTGTGGGGGTTCCGGAGCGTCCCTCTTTGCCAGGGCAGTCGGAATCAGGCCATGGCACAGGGTGGGGTGTCAGAGACAGGACAGGTTCGATGTCTGGAGACATTTTGGAACACCTGTGTGTGGCGGGGGGGGTCAGGCCTTGTTTTTGGTGAGACAGGACCCCATCTGTCGATCAGTTTTTCAGCCATGGCACACTGGGGACAGTGTGACGCTCTGCCAAAGCCAGCTCCTGAGTGTCTGCGTGACCAGAAGTGCCACCTGGGGAGAGGGCCTTTGGTGGCCCAACCAGCTTAAAAGGCAGAGCATGAGGTAGCCTAGTCCCTGACTATGTCTTCTCTTGGGGTGTCTTTTCCATCCACACTGGAACCCAGGAGTTAGCAACTCATTTAAATGAGAAATATCTGCCAAGGAAAATGGGAATGTTCCTGGAATGGAAAGAAGACCCATCTCTAAAACTTGTTTTTTAATTTCAAAAATTATTTGGCTCTCAGGCCAAAATATAGGAAAATGAATACCAGCTCTTTACTGCAAAATTTATAAACCAGAACAGAACAAACAACACAAACCCAGAACTTTCCCTCCCGCTCAGCGCTGTTGGTTTTTGTGGCAGTTCTAACTGCAGCCAGCAGGGGGCGATGCAGGAAGCACTCCCGGCCAGCAGGGGACGCCCCACTCCAGCTCCATCCCTTCAGGGGCCATGGCGGCCTCTGGCAGGAGGCAGGAGGGGAAATCGCTCCTTTTGCAAACTCACGGCCACCAATCGCTCCCGGCACCACCACCGGCAGCGGGCAGAAGCCGCCAAGGCAGCAGGTTAGATCCCAGTGCCCACTGGCAGCGTAGCAGTGTCCCGGGGCCAGGCACACGCCCTGCACAACACCCACAACCGCTCTCCATGATCCCGAACAGAAGGAAGGCAGCGCCTGACCCCAGGCAGGTCTGGGGTCCACAGCAGTCCCTCTGGTGGCTTTAAACCACAATTCCTGCAAACCCTCAGCCTTTTACTGAGGTGAGGAGGGCAGGGATGGAGCAGTTTTGGGGACACCTGGCATCCACACTGGGTCACTCTCCACAGCCCCAGCACGGCCACAGGCAGAGCCCCTGCTCAATATTTCAACACTTTTCCCTCTTATCTGCGGTCACATCCCGAACCCAAACATTCTTTCCACGAGGTTCCTGAAGGCTGCAGGTTTTGTTCAAGAAGGAGGGTCCAGGACTGGCTGTTGAGCAGAATGTTGTGGGTTGTGCAGTAGTTTTGTAGTTCTCTCTGTCCATTACAAAGAGGAACAAATGATCAATTGCCCCATTTCTGGACTGGTTACCTCACAGCTGCCCTTGCAGTGGGGGTTTCCAGCCAGCCCTGCTCTGAAAACCATCAAAGCCTCTCACAGAGCCACTGCTTGGGCTGCCTTTGGAGTTTGTGCTTCTTGCAGGGCTGAGCAAATCACAGGCAGGCCTTTTTCCCCCACAGAATTCTCACCTCTGCAACAGCTCCACAGACCCAGAGCCCCTTGAAATCTGTCTGGGGTGACCCCAGCTGCCGGCACCTTGTGGGGGCTGTGCTGGGCCCTAGGTCATCCAAAATCTGAGGCACCCAGGGAAGGAGCTGAGACCTATGGGCCCATCCAGCCACTGCCTATCCCTGGGACCTCCATCCCCTGGAAATCAAATCATGGGACCCCCATTTCTTAGGTCCCACTTTGTCTGGGACCCCTATCCCAGTATCTACATTCCCGAGGATCTCCATGGCCCAGCACCCCATTCCCAAGGAACCCTCTCCTGTTCATTCTATCCACTGAAATCTCTCTTCCCCTAGAAACTTGATTCTCCCTGGACCCCCATTCCCCTGGACACCCATCCCCATGTCCCCAAACCCCCTGAGCCCACCACTCCTGCGAACCCCATGCCCCACTGTGTCCCACCCAGCCTTGTCCCTATCCTGTCCCCACCCTGCCCACAGCCTGTGGCCAGCTTGTGGCCACCCTGCCCCCACCAAGTGCCACCTACACATGGGGACAAGACCTGACCTTGCTTCCTTCCCCTTCATCCAAAGAGCCGCCAGCCAGGGGAGCAGTGGCCACAGCAGTGAGTGACAGCCAGTGCACACGGCTGGGGACACCAGGATGGCCGGGAAGGTGGTGCTGCTCCTGTGGGGTGAGTGCCCCGGGCATGGGCCTGACACCCCAGGGATGGGGAGGGGAAGGGCCACAGGGGGGCTGTGGGGTCCCCTGAGGTCCCCAATGCCAGCAGTGCCAGTCCCTGTTACCCACAGTGGACTTGGGTGGGACTGGGGATGTAGGGTGGCTCTGGGGAGAGGAACAGGGGGCAGGAATGTGGGAATGGGGATGTGGGGACAGAAATGTGGGGACTGGCACCTTTGGGCTCAGGGAGCTCTGGGCATAGGGACAAGGGAACTGGGATGCAGGGACAGAAGGGGACAAGAATGGTGAGGATGTGGCCATGAGGATGGGATCATGGGGATGGGATCATGAGCTGGTGGGGGTGACCTGGGCCAGCATGGGCTGTGTCCGTGGTGTCCTCATGCTCGGGGTGTCCCCAGTGTCCCCATGTTCTGCCTCAGCCCAGGGTGGCCTCAGTGTCCCTGTTCCCAAGGTGTCTGTGCCAAAGGGATGTGGTGCCCGGGTGGCTGTGACACAGACATGTCCCCCTGCCTCACCAAATCTTTTGGGGACCACACAGACACACTTTCTCACAAGAACTGCTGTCCCCTTGGGGACAGTTAGGGACAGCCCCCACATGCTGTACCCCTGTGCCTCTGTCCCCATGCTGCCACCCTCACCCTGTCCCTTCTCCCTTCCAGCCCAGACCCTCAGCCTCGCTGGTGAGTCCTCAGGGGATGCCATGGCCCCACCCTGCTATCCCCAGCCCCACACTGGCCCTGGCAGGCTGGTGTTCCCTATCACCCACAGGTGCCCAGACCACCCAGCTCCTGGTGGAGCCCCCCTGGAGGCCGGCGGTGCTGTGGGACCGTGTGACACTGACCTGCCAGGGACCGCCGGTGCCACCACCTGGTACAAGGATGGGCAGCACTGGGGGCACATGACACGTGACCACTTCAGTGTCACAGAGAGAGGCACCTACACGTGTGACAGACCCAGAACAGGGTGCAGCTTTCCTGTGACAGTCTCAGACGGTGAGCTGGGTTTGGGTGTCCCCAGCCTGGCAACCACGGTGACCCCGAGGGCTCTGGGTGGGCTCCGCTCCATGGGTCACCTCCTGTGTGACCAGAGCCTGTCCCCTGCTCTGGGGACATCCCAGAGCATCCCAGGATGGGGGAAACCCCTTGTTGGAATTGGGGACCCCTGGTGCACTGGGTGTGACCCAATGAGGGGTCCCACTGCCTTCAGGTGTGACAGGACCCCTCTGTCCCCCAGGCTGGCTGGTGCTGCAGGTGCCGGTGCGGGCGCTGCTGGAGGGCGACACGGTGACACTGCGCTGCCGGGGCTGGGGAAACAGAACGGTCACCTCGGTGTCCTTCTACCGTGAGGGGAACAAGCTGGAGGGGCTCTGCCATGGCACCAAGCTGTCCCTGTCCCCTCTGCAGCTGAACCACAGCGGCCACTACCACTGCAGGGGCTGGGTGGGATCCTGGACGTGGCAGGAGTCAGCGCCGGTGACAGTGACAGTGCACGGTGAGCATCCAAGAGCATCCCAGGGTAGGCGAAACAGTGTTAGAATTGGGGATCCCTGGTTCACTGGGTGTGCCCCAATGGGGGGATCCCCATGAAAATGGAACCCTCAGTGTGACAGGAACCCTCTCTCCCGCAGCGCAGTTAGAGTTGCAGGTGTCAACACAGGAGCTGCTGGAGGGGGACACGGTGACACTGCGCTGCCAGCGCTGGCGGGACATGCCGGTCACTGGAGTGTGATTCTACCACGGGGACAAAGAGGTTGGGAGGTCCTTCAATGGGACTGAGCTGTCGCTGTCCCCTCTGCAGCTGAACCACAGTGGCACCTACAGCTGCGGGGGCTGGGTGGATTCTGAAGTGTCACCGCGGGCACAGTCGGCGCCAGTGACAGTTCATGGTGAGCACCGCAACACCTGGAACTCCAATATCCTGACACCCCCAAAGCCACTTCCCAGCAGTCTCAGAGTCACAGTCCTCACCTCCCCTCTCCATCCCAGAGCTCTTCTCGGTGCCGGTGCTGGAGCATCCCCCCAAACCCACCCTGGGGTCCCCCCTGACTCTCAGCTGCCTCAGCACCCCCAGCCCCCTGAGGCCCCGAGCCCCCCTCCTGCACGTGTTCTACCGGGACGGGCAGGTGATGGGGGGCCCACAGGGGTCCCCGCAGCTGCTGGTACCCGCCGTGGGGGTCTCCCACTCGGGGAATTACAGCTGCCAGGTGTGCTCCGAAGGGGGGGCCGTGTGGAAGAGCAGCGCCCACCTCCGCGTCACGGTGCGCAGTGAGTGCGGGGATGGGCACGGGGAGCCCCCACAGCCTCTTTGGCTCCCCCAGAACTGCCTGGGCACCCCAAGTGTATCCAGACACCTGCGCTGGGGCCCCCAACCTTTCCCTGGCTCCCTCCCTGGCTCCCTCACTCCTTTCTCAAGTCCCTCCCCAGGTACCCCACCTCTACGCAGGTACCCCCATCCTTCCCCAAAACATTTTCTGTGTTCTGCCGTCTCTGCCCCTCCTCAGGTCCCCCATTCCTGGCTCGTTTCCCCCCATTCCCCACTGGGTCCCTTCCCTCCTCCCTGCATCCCTCCACCCCTCTCTGAACTCCCCGCATGATCCCCACATCCCACCATCCCCTCCCTGGGTTCTCGTACCCTCCCTGGTGTCGCTCCCCTCCCTCTCCAGGTTTCCCCTACCTGAACCCCCCCCATGTCCCCTGTTTCCAAGCCCCCCAATCTCTGCATCCCCTCTTCCTCACTGGGGTCCCCCTGCCCCTCCCCAGCTGCCCTGGGTCCCTCACTGTCCCCTGCTGTCCCCTCCTCCAACAGGGGTCCCGCTCGCAGGGGTGTCCCTGTCAGTGCAGCCCCCCAGGGGACAGGTGGCACTCGGGGACAGCCTGGTGCTGAGCTGCACGGTGGCTGCGGGGACAGGTCCCCTGTTCTTCTTCTGGCACTAGGAGGTCTCGGGAACACCGCTGGGCACTGAACCTCACCTGGAGCTGCACCATGTTGGGGACAATGACAGCGGCCAGTACAGGTGCCGGGTCAGCGACGGGGACAGCGTGGCCGAGAGTGACCCCCTGAATGTCACCGTCCTGGGTAACTTGGACGCTCGGGCTGGGGGCGACCCCACCCATGGCACCCCCATCCCACCTCGCCAGGTGCCAGCCCTGTCTGTGTCCCCACAGTGCCGGTGGCCAATGCCACCATCACCCCCAGTCCCCTGTCACACCAGGTGCCTGCAGGTGACCCCATGACCCTGCGCTGATCAGTGCAGGTGGGCTCAGCCCCTGTCACCTTCACCTGGCTGCACAATGGGCAGGTGGTCCCCTCCTGGAGCTCGGGGACATCGATGTGGGACATTCAGGCACCTACCAGTGCATGGCCACCAACCAGCTGGGACAGGACGGGCACTGCGTGTTCTGGGCACCCAGCCCTGAGCTGGCCCTGGAGGTGACACCTGGCTCACCCTGGGTCACAGGTAGGGTCACACGGGGTCACCAGGTTTTTCAGGACACCTGCAGTTCAGGGTGACCCCGATGTGTCCCCTCTGTCCCCAGCAGTGGCTGTGAATGTCGGCAGGACCCTCCTGTTCCTGCTCCAGCTCCTGGCTGTCATCGGGGGCTGTCACTGGTGGCACTGCCAGGGTGGGTGACAGTGGAGGTGGACAAGGTCCTACAGGAATGGGGGGAAGCCCCACACACTGCGGGGGCCGTTGGGACATCACCCAAAGCTCCTGACTGGGAGGAATCTGAGCCCCCAGTGACCTTTGCTTGGGGTGCTCACAGGTTTGGGGACATTTTGGAGGGTCCTGAGCTGTCCCAGGAAGGGCCTTGAGGAATATTGGGGTGACACTGGGATCTCCTGGGGGCTTTTAGGGAGGTGTTGGAGAGTTTTGCAGGGATGTTGAGAGCTCACCAGGGATCCTGGAGCTGTTTGGAGGCTTCCCTGCATTCCATTCTTGGGGTTCTTGGGGGTTTGAGGGGTGCTCAGGGGCCGTGTGAAGAATCAGGGTCCTGAGGCAGTTCAGGGGTCCTGGGGAGGGGGTTGGAGTACCTGGGTGGTTCCAGTATTCTGGGGCTCCTCAGGAGTGGTTTGGGGTGCTGGGGCCTGGGAGTCCAGTAGAAATCAGTGTCTGGTGGGGGCTCAGGGCTCCAGTGGGCATTTAAGGGTCCCAGGTGGGGTTGGGGCCCAGGGCACCCCATGGTCACCCCATCTTCTTTTTCTTGCAGCTCTCAGGAAATCCCAGGACAGGTGAGTGGGGAGCTCCAGCCATGGCTCTCCTTGACCCCCTCCCCAGACACCCCTCAGACCCCCCCTTTTTCCCACAGGGCGCCCCCAGAACCCCCTTATTCCCTGGAGGTGGGGGAGGGGCTGGACACTGAGCAGGAACGGGGTGAGTACGGGGGATTGGTGGGGACACGGACATGTCACCCATGGGTGTCACCCCAAGCCAGGTGTCTCTTACTGTCCCCCCCAAGGACCCCCAGGTGACCCATGCAGAGCTGCCAGGACCACATGGGCGACTGCAGGACACCAGTGACAATCCATGGGAACGTGCTGTGACACTGGGGGACACTGGGAGTCCCCATCCCATGGCTCCCGTGGTGGCCCATCCTGCCTGGGATGATGACCACGAGTCAAGCGGGGCTGCACAGGGCCCCCAGTGCTCCCCTTTCCCCCTCCCAGTGCTCCCAGTACACTCATGGCTCCCCAGGCTCCTCCCAGCACCAGGGGGCAGAGGACCCATTTCCTTCATATTTGGTCCAAAATGCAGCTTTTTGGTTAAACTGACAGAGATGATGCTTGTTCAGCTTTGTCGGGCTTTAGGAATGGGATTCTCCAGTTCAGGGCCACCACTAAAACCAGGGGCTCCCGCCCCTCTCCCTCCCCGTCTAGGCACAAAGATCCCAAAGGGCTGAGAGTAAAACAATTTCCCGAAACACCAACGAGAGAGAATAAAACAACAGCAACAGCAACAAGGTTCAGAGTCCAAATTGTCACACAAGGAACAATTTCCAAGGAAAGCCACAAGAAGGAACAAACCCCAGAGGTTTCCCCTACCACGTTTCCTCCACCAGAGGAACCTGGCAGGGCCCTGGACCTTCCTTGCTCTGATGGCCAAAGTGGCCTTCAGGAGGCTCTGGATTCTCTTGTCCCCTGCCCCAAACCCCTCCTCTGCCATGTTCCCCACACCAGGAGGTCACAAAGGCCCTGTGTTCGTTCCAGAGCCTCCCCCTTTGCCAGGGCAGTCAAGATCAGGCCATGGCACAGGGTGGGGTGTCAGAGACAGGTAAAGTTTGATGTCTGGAGACATTTTAGAACAGCTGTGTGTGGCAGGGGTGGGTCAGGTCTTGCTTTTGCTGAGACAGGGCCCTGTCAGCCATGGCACACTGGGGACAGTGTGACGCTCTGCCAAAGCCAGCTCCTGAGTGGCTGGGTGACCAGAAATGCCACCTGGGGGAGAGGGCCCTTGGTGGCCAAACTGGCTTAAAAGGCAGAGCATGAGGTGGCCAAGTCCCTGACCCTGTCACCTCTGGGAGTGTCTGTCTAATCCAAGTTGGAACCCAGAATTTTGCTACTCCTTTAAATGAGAAATATTGGCAAAGGACAGTGGAAACATTCCTGGAATAGAAAGACAATATGTGTCAAAAATGTTTTTTAATTTCAAAAATGATGAGCCCTCCAGGCAAAAGTGTGAAAAAAGGAATACCAGCTCTTTACAGTGAAATTTATAAATCACAATAGAAGAAACAACACAAACCCAGAACTTTCCCTCCCGCTCAGCGCTGTTGGTTTTTGTGGCAGTTCTAACCGCGGCCAGCAGGGGGCGCTGCAGGGAGCACTCCCCCCATCAGGGGGCACCCTGCTCCTGCTCCATCCCCTCACGGGCCATGGCGGCCTCTGGCAGGAGGCAGGAGGGGAAATCGCTCCTTTTGCAAACTCACGGCCACCAATCGCTCCCGGCACCACCACCGGCAGCGGGCAGAAGCCGCCAAGGCAGCAGGTTAGATCCCAGTGCCCACTGGCAGCGTAGCAGTGTCCCAGGGCCAGGCACACGCCCTGCACAACACCCACAACCGCTCTCCATGATCCCGAACAGAAGGAAGGCAGCACCTGACCCCAGACAGGTCTGGGGTCCACAGCAGTCCCTCTGGTGTCTTTACACCACAATTCCTTTAAAGCCTCAGCCTTTTACTGAGGTGAGGAGGTGAGGGAAGGAGAAGCTTTGGGGACACCTGGAATCCACACTGAGTCACTCTCCACAGCCCCACCATGGCTGCAGGCAGAGCCCCTGGTCAATGTTTCCACACTGTTCCCTCTTTTCTGGCGGACACATCCCAAACCCAAACATTTTTTCCATGAGGTTCCAGAAGGCTGCAGGTTTTGTTCAAGAAGGAGGGTCTAGGTCAGGTTTTTGTGCTGAGTGTTGTGGGTTGTGCAGTAGTTCTGTGGTTCACTCAGTCCCATATCAAGGGGAACAAATGAACAATTGCTGCATTTCAAAACTGGTTCCCTTGCAGCTGCAGGGGGGGTTTCCAGCCAGCCCTGCTCTGAAAACCATCACATGCCCTCGCAGAGCCACTGCTTGGGCTCTCCTTGGGTTTTCTGCTTCTTTCAGGACTGATCAAATCACAGCCAGGTCTTTTTCCCCCACAGAATTCTCACCTCTGCAGCAGCTCTACAGACCCAGAGACCTCTGGAATCTGTCTGGGGTGATCCCCAGGCTGCCGGCACCTTGTGGGGGCTGTGCTGGGCCCTGGATCACCCAAAATCTGAGGCCCCAGGAAAGGAGCTGAGACCTATGGGCCCATCCAGCCACTGCCCATCCCTGGGACCTCCATTCACCTGGAAATCAAATCATGGGTTCCCCATTCCTTATGTCCCTACCCACTCTGGGACACGTAACCCAGTACTGACATTCCCCAGGATCTCCATGGCCCAGGACCTCTCATTCCCAAGGAACCCTCTCCTGTTTCATTCTTTCTCCTGAAATCCTCTTTCCCCCAGGACCTGGATTCTCCCAGGACCTCCCATTATCGTGGGATCCCCCATTCCCCCAGCATCCCCATCCCATGAGCCCAAATCCCTTGAACCCACCGTCGCCTGTGATTCCCATCCCTGAGTCCCCCCAGCCCTTGGAACCCCCATACCCAGTGACTCCCCCTCTTCACAATCCCCACTCCCAGGGACCCCATCCCAGGGATCCCCCATTCCCCTGGACAACCATCCCTGCCACCCCAAACCCTCTGAGCCCCCCACTCTTGGGAACCCCATGTTCCTCTCTGTCCTACCCAGCCTTGTCCCCAGACTGTCCCCATACTGCCCACAGCCTGTCCCCAGTTTTTGGCCACCCTGCCCCCACCAAGGGCCACCTACACATGAGGACAAAATGTGATCTCGCTTCCTTCCCCTTTGGCCAAAGAGCCACCAGCGAGGGGACAGCCACCCCTGGCAGTGTCCAACAGTCAGTGCACATGGCTGGGGACACGAGGATGGCCTGGAAGGTGGCGCTGCTCCTGTGGGGTGAGTGCCCTGGGCACGGGCCTAACACCCCAGGGATGGGGTGGGGGTACAGGGGGCTGTGGGGTCCCCTGAGGTCCCCAATGCCAGCAGAGCCAGTCCATGTTACCCACAGTGGACCTGGGTGGGACTGGGGATGTAGGGTGGCTTTGGGGACAGGAAGAGGGGGCAGGAACTTGGGGCTGGGGATGTGGGGACAGGAATGTGGGGACTGGCACCTTTGGGCTCAGGGAGCTCTGGGCATAGGGGCAAGGGAACTGGGATGCAGGGACAGAAGGAGACAAGAATGGTGAGGATGTGGCCATGGGGATGGGATCATGAGCTGGTGGGGGTGACCTGGGCCAGCATGGGCTGTGTCTGGGGTGTCCTTGTGCCCGGGGTGTCCACAGTGTCCCCATGTTCTGCCTCAGCCCAGGGTGGCCTCAGTGTCCCTGTTCCCAAGGTGTCTGTGCCACAGGGATGTGGTGTACGGGTGGCTGTGACATAGACATGTCCACCTGCCTCTCCAAATCTTTTGGGGACCACCCACACAAAATTTCTCCACAAGAACTGCTGTCCCCTTGGGGACAGTTTGGAGACAGCCCCCACACCCTGTACCCTGTGCCTCTGCCTGCCACTTAGCCCTGTCCCTTCTCCCTTCCAGCCCAGACCCTCGGCCTCGCTGGTGTGTCCTCAGGGGATGCCATGGCCCCACCCCGCTGTCCCCAGCCCCACACTGGCCCTGGCAGGCTGGTGTCCCCTGTCACCCACAGGTGCCCAGACCACCCAGATCTTCGTGGGGCCCCCCTGGAGGCCGGCGGTGCTGTGGGACCGGTTGACATTGACCTGCCAGGGCTCGGGGACCTCCGGTGCCACTATCTGTTACAGGGACAGGCGACGCTGGGAGCAGGGACACAGCACCCTCCGTGTCACTGAGAGTGGCAGCTACGACTGTGACAGACCCAGCAGTGGGCTCAGCCCCACCGTGCGAGTCTCAGACGGTGAGGGGGATTTGGGTGTCCCCAGCCTGACACCATCAGGGACCCCGAGGGCTCTGGGTGGGCTCCACTCCATGGGTCACCTCCTGTGTGACCAGAGCCTGTCCCCTGCTCTGGGGACATCCCAGAGCATCCCAGGATGGGGGAACCCCCGTGTTGGAATCGGGGACCCCTGGTGCACTGGGTGTGATCCAGTGGGGGGTCCTGGTGCCATCAGGTCTGACGGGACCCCTCTGTCTCCCAGACTGGCTGGTGCTGCAGGTGCCGGATGAGGCACTACTGGAGGGGGACACGGTGACACTGCACTGCCGAGGCTGGCAGGACAACAAGGTGTAGCGATCCGTCCTAATTTGACGGATGGCGCTGAGATTTTTCTAGGTGCAAAGTAACCGACAAGAGGCACAGGGGATTTGCAGTGATAAAAGAGAACAGGTTTATTGAAATAGCCACAGCGGTGGTGTGTTGGTGAGGGGGGTCCGGGGAAAGAGAAGGAACAGGCAAGGGAAAAGGAGGGAAAGCAGGGAGCGGTTAAATCGCTACCGAACGTGACGTTGCTTCAGTCTTCCGAGAGTCCAGCTATCGGAGGGTCACCAGGTCCACGTCCGGGGAAGATCTTCGATGTGCCTACCGAATTGGCGTGCAGTTATACCATTTGGTGTTGGGGGAAGGGGAGGCCGAAACAATGGTTTCCATGGAGGGGAAATAACAGAAGATGGGGGTACACAGCGTACAAACCAGGCAACAGGCAAGAGCCATTGTTTTCATGGCCTGGTGCTCACAGCTACGTTTGCTTTTCCCCCACCCTGACTCTCAGCTGCCTCAGTACCCCCAGCACCCTGCGGCCCCAAGCCCCCCTCCTGCACGTGTTCTAACAGGACGGGCAGGTGGTGGGGGGCCCACAGGGGTCCCCGCAGCTGCTGGTGCCCACCGTGGGGGTCTCCCACTCAGGGAATTACAGCTGCCAGGTGCACTCCGAGGGGGGGGCCGTGCAGAAGAGCAGCACCCGGCTCTGCGTCACAGTGCACAGTGAATGCGGGGATGGGCACGGGGACCCCCCACAGCCTCCTCGGCTCCCATGCCTGGGCACCTCCATGTCCCCCAGACACCTTTTCCAGGTCCTTCCAGCACTCCCCGTGTCCCCTCGCCCCTCCCTGATGTGACCCCATCCCCGACATCCCCCATCACACCCATCCCCCTGTCCCTATCCCCCCACACCAGCTGCCAGACCCTCCCTGTGCCCTCAGCCCTGTCTGTGTCCCCGCAGTGCCCGTGGCCAATGCCACCATCACCCCCACTCCCCTGGCACACCAGGTGTGTGCAGGTGACCCTGTGACCCTGCGCTGCTCAGTGCAGGTGGGCTCAGCCCCTGTCACCTTCACCTGGCTGCACAACGGGCAGGAGGTGGCCCGGGGTCCCCTCCTGGAGCTCAGCACCATCGATGTGTGACATTGGGGCACCTACCAGTGCGTGGCCACCAACCAGGTGGGGCAGGACGGGCACCGCGTGTTTTGGGCACCCAGCCCTGAGCTGGCCCTGGAGGTGACACCTGGCTCACCCTAGGTCACAGGTGGTGTCACATTGGGTCACCAGGGTATTCAGGACCCCCTGTAGTTCAGGGTGACCCCGATGTGTCCCCTCTGTCCCCAGCAGTGGCTGTGAATGTCGGCAGGACCCTCCTGTTCCTGCTCTTGCTCCTGGCTGTCATCGGGAGCTGTCACTGCTGGCACGGCTGGGGTGGGTGACAATGGCGGGGGGGATGGGGGTCCTGGAGTGAGGCGAAGCCCCCAGAGTGGGGGCAGAGATCAGGGATCTGGTGGGAATTGGGGCTGCAGTAGGGATTTGGGAGTTCCGTGGGTGGTTGGAGCTGCTGAAATCCCAGGAAGATTCAGGGGTCCCGCGTTCCCCATTGGTCACCCCCTCCCCTTTTCCTTGTAGCCGCCAGGAAGCTCCAGGACAGGTGAGTGGGGGGATCAGGCGGGGACTCCCTTTTCCCCTGCCCAAACGCCACCCAGATCCTCCTTATCCCCCCAGGACCCACCCCGGACGATGGGACGGTGCTGGACCCCCATATCTTGGGCACCAAGTGACCAGAGGGTGAGTACAGGGATGTGTCACACATGGGTATCACCCCCACCAAGATCCCCACAATCAGTGTCACTCTCAGGGCCCCCACGGCTGTCCCCAGCCCTGCCCCACCTCAGGATCCACAAGTGACCAATGTGGAGCTGTCGGGACCCTACGAGGGACAGCGGGACCCCCGTGACTACGATGATGTGCTATGACACTGGGGGCACTGGGGGCACCTGGGGGGCATCGATTCCCCTCAGGGGTCTCTTCTTCATCTTCACAGCACCCCATGGGGATACTCGTTCCCCCTCCCAGTGCTGGGGAAGCACACGACATTTTTCCCTCTTATTGTAACCAAAATTCAGTTTTTGATTAAACTGTATGAGAAACAAGGCTCACTCTTAAAAATTCTTAACGTTTAATAAGGGATAAAAGGGTAAGTAAACAGCGTGCTGGGTGCTTGGCAACTGCCAGAGGCCCACCATTAACTACAACAATTCTTCTTATATACCTTTACATTTTATTGGTTAAATATATATTCTGGAGATCTCCACCCAGCAAGTCCATATGCTTTGCTAAGCAAACTAAAAGATTAATATGGATGGTTTACCATTTCAGATCTCAAGGATGCTTTCTCCCATATACCCTTGGACCCTGGCAGCCAAAACCTGTTTGCCTTTGAATGGGGGAATCCAGAGACTGGAAGGACAAGTCAATTTACCTGGATTGTAGGACCACAAGGATTCAACAATAGTCCAACTATATTTGGAAAACAGTTTGCTGAGGACCTTGAAAGTTGGGTAAGCCCATCCAGAAATGGAATTTTGTTACAATAGGTAGATGATCTACTTTTAGCCACTGAAACGTAAAAAGACTGGAATGGACAGTAAGCCTGTGAAATAACCTGGGACTAAGTGGATACAAGGCATCCAGAAATCAAGCTCAAATAATCAAACAGGAAGTTATTTACCTAGGATACAAAATATCCCAAGCACAGCAGGGACTAAGACTGGATGGCAAAGGGACCACACACCAAACCCCACACCCTACTAAGGCCAAAGAACTGAGAATCTTTCTAGGAATGACTGGATGCTGCATTAACTATGGTAGTGACTGTGGACTGCTGGTTAAGCCACTGTAACAGCTGTTAGAAGACAATCCCAGAGACCTGAAATGGACACCCAAAAGTAAGAAAGCCTTTCAAAAGCTGAAGGAGAAATTGAAAAGAGCACTTGCTCTGGGCTTGCCAGATGTCTTGGAACCCTTTCAGCTTTTCTCTTATGAGAAGCAAGGGATGGCATTAGGTGCACTAGCTCAAACAGCTGGCCCATAGAAGAGAGCAACAGCATCATTTTCAAAACAACTGGATGCAGTGAGTAGGGGACAGCCTGACTGTGAGCAGTTGCTGCTCTTCTTTCAAACATCCAAGAAGCCTGGAAATTCACTCTAGGTCAACAAATAGTTGTGTTTATCTCACATCCAGTAGCAGCAATTCTTGACCAAAAGGGTGGGCATGGGCTTTCACCCTCCAGATTCCTTAAATATCAGGCAATTTTGGTGGAACAATGCAGTATTACAAAACAAATCTCTTCTCTAGGTAATCCAGCAGCATTCCCAGCTACTCACTAGAAAGACAAGGAGCCTTTGTAGCATGACTGGATCAAAACCATTCAGTCCACTTTATTCCAGCTGCCCAGATGTTAAAGAAACCCCAATTCCAAGAGCAGAATCTCAGTACACAGATGGGAGTGGTTCTGTAAGAGCAGATCAGTGAAAATCAGGATATACAATTAGCACAGAGCAATAGAGGATAGAAGCCCTACACAAGCCAGCTCAGAAGACAGAGACAATCACTTTACCCTCTGACCAGCCTGAGGAAAAAGGATCAATATATGAACAGATTCCAAGAATGTCTTCAGAGTAATAGATGCCCATGAAGCAGTTTAGAAAGATAAAGGACTATTGACAGCTCAAGGAAAGCAGTTGAAGCATTCAGAAGAAATCTTAAAATTGCTGCAGGCAGTACTACTACCTCAAGAAGTTTCAATTCTGCACTGAAAAGGACATCAGAAAGGAGAAACTGACCCCAAAAGAGGTGACAGGTTGCAAAAAGAGTAGCAGAACAAAGCCATGCTGAGATTCAGGCACTAATTCCCAAAGGTAAGGAACAATATGACAATGATGTATGTCGCACAATCAGAAAGATCTAGAATTAGAAAAGAATTTGCGAGCAGAATGAAAACATTATGTTCTTTCAACTCCTCAGGGATAGACAGTTATGACAGAAAGAGCATGATGAAAATTAATGAAAGATGAACATAACTGTGTACACTGGGTAGGGGATGCCTTACGTAATTATTTGATAAGGACAATAGTAAAATGCAACCTGTACTCTAGTGTAAAGCAGGCAACCCAAGGGTGTGAAATAATGTCTTAGAGTCAATCCACAAACAAGGACTAGAGTTGAGCTGGGCACAGTAGACAAGGGACAATATCCTGGACAGCACTGGCAAGTTGACTTTTCTGAATTGCCAAGAAAAGGGTATAAATACCTTCTGCCTTTAACTGATACCTTCTCAGCATGACCTGAGGCATTCCCAACCCAAACAAATAAAGCCAAAGTTTTCAACATTTTGTTAAACAATATGATGACCTTGATAGTTAAAAGTTTTAAAATCATAAAATTCAGGGAATTAGAAAGAAGCTAGACTTAGTGGGGCCCTGGAAAAATGTTAAAAATAGACTCTGAAAATGTTAGGCTTTGTGTTTTGCCAGATCATGTGAAATTGCACCTGCGTAAGCAATATATGATAAATGATATAATTGTTAGATGTGATGATTGTTTAGTAATTAAATATAATTATTGTTTAATCGTAAGAAGAATCATGAGAAACTATGTTAGAAGTTTGAGGGGGACCACAAGGACACCATGCTTGGATGAAATCTATGTATAGAATAGAACAATATAAGTTTAATATTTAACATGAAAGTTATATAATGATAGAATATAAAAACATGTTCATCCCGAACCCATGTCAGGGTCAGATTTGGGTTTGTACCCCTGACACCCAGAGCTCTTCAATAAAAGCAACTGTATATAACCCTTCTTGTGATTGTTTCTGAACGCTAACAACCTGGTTCAGAGTGCCTTTAGACATCTCCTCTGAATCAGGACCATGTTTCCTAGCAAATATCACACGGCAACTTTGCAATAATCTCCAAACCAACTGGCACCTACACACACTGTATTGGCCCCAGGCCAGTGGCCAAGTGGAAAAGATGAATTATCCGGTAAAACAACAGATAGTCAAACTGTACCAGGGGCCAACATACCTTGGCCCCAGGCCCTACCTTTGGCTTTATAATGGATTTGATAAGACCAAGAACAAAAGAAAATCTGAATCCCTTTGAAATACTGTATAGAAGACCATATAAGCAAAACTATCAAGGGGAAGATACTGTACAAGTTGGTGAGGGGTATCTCCAGAACCATGTTTGTCCAACTGACACAACAGCTGCAGAAAATAAACCACAACATTTTGAGCACATGAGCAAGAGGATGCTCCTCTCCACAAATCCAGCCTGAGGACCAGGTAGACCAGGTAGAAAGCCTCTTATCCCAAAATGGAAAGGAGTCTATTTGGTACTTTTAATCACTTATACTGCCAAAGCTTAAAGTGTTCATCTCTTGGATACATTATTCCAGAATTAAATACTTCTGCAAAGGGCAAGTGGAGTCCAAAAGTGGACCTCAGAAAGAACAGGAGAAACCAAGATGCATTTCACACGACCATCATCTTCCCGATACTTCTCATCAGAATCCAAGCCACAGCAGACGACTGTCACTACCATAATGATCTCCTTGGCCTGCAAGATCCTGGTAGATGAAACACTCAAAAATATTCAGGACCCTACGGGCTAAAAGGGATTAAAAAGGTAAAAACACTTTATGCCATTTTAAGGATTAATGACTGAGCAGTTAAAGATTGAGGAAAACCTGACTCCATGCCTGCCTTTCTCGTCCCACCTGAAAGCAGGATCTCTATGGCTTGTAAATTTGAAACTCACAAACCTCTTTTAGAGAAGATTGCGAGAGTGATCATGCGCATCTGTGACCTTTCTAACAAGCAGTGTGTGAATTCATTTTCATGTGATTCCTATCAGGATTTTTGCACTATGCAAATTAAAATGGGAGACTATAACCTAGCACAAGATAGTTCCCTTCTTCTGCGGTGCACAGGTGGGGTGGGAGGACCATCACCACACAGAGATACAGGAATTGAGCCCACCAGCAATCCAACCCAACAAATACTGTTTCCAACAGGCAGCTCTTGTGCAACTAGTGGAATAAATTGTCCTGCTTGTACGCTTAGTACATGGAACAGGTCGCATACAGGATCTGCTTTTGAGAATTGAATTTCACTCTTGGGACATTCCAGGCCATCAGAAATAGTAACCAATCAAGTTGGAGGGGTAGCCAGGAGCACAATCATCCTGTAAGGGTATATCATGCCCAATTTCATGACCACGTGATGGCAACCCAGATATGCATGGAATCCCATAGCACAATTGCATCCTCTTATGGGCTGAGGTACTCAGAATACTCAACTGTTTGTACTGGGAACTTAGTAAAGTATCCTTTGTAATACTACCAGGGGCCAGTGTAAGGTTTCTGAAGGTTTCTGCAACGCTTGCCTAAAGGCAGGCAATGTATCTGAAGAAACCAGTTACCATGCCTCAGGTACTCGGCAAGGGGTGAAATGGAATGGGTCACACAACAGACATTTAAAACTAAAATCAAAACAAAAAACTTTTTATCAACAAACAACTCTGTAGCACAGGACCCATATGCGAAATAATACAGTCTTTCACTCTGGGGTAAGACAAACAAATGAACAATTGTTGCTTCTAAATCCACGGTGCCACCGGTGCCACGCCACAATGACAGCCATGAGCAGGAGCAGGAACAAAAGGGCCCCACCGAGCCCTGCAGCCACTGCAAGAAACAGAGAGGGACACATCAGGGTTGCCCATCACCCCAGGGGTCCTGCTCTCCCTGGTGACCCTGTGTGACCCAACCTGTGTCTCTGTGTCCCCACGTTGTCACCTTCAGTGCCAGCTCTGGGCTGAGTGCCCAGAACATGCGGTGCCCGTCCTGTCCCAGCTGGTTGGTGGCCACACACTGGTAGGTGTCTGAATGTCCCACATCGATGTCCCTGAGCTCCAGGAGGGGACCCTGGGCCACCTCCTGCCCATTGTGCAGCCAGCTGAAGGTGACAGGGGCTGATCCCACCTGCACTCATCAGCGCAGGGTCACGTTGTCACCTGCACACACCTGGTGTGCCAGGGGACTGGGGGTGATGGTGGCATTGGCCACGGGTACTGTGGGGACACAGACAGGGCTGAGGGCACAGGGAGGGGCTGGCAGCCGGTGTGGGGGGATAGGGACAGGGAGGAATGGTTGTGATGGGGGATGTTGGGGATGGGGTCACATCAGGGAGGGGTGAGGGGACACAGAGCAGATGCAGGGGGGACACAAGAAAGGTGTCAGAGGGACATGGAGGTGCCCAGGCAGGGGACCCGAGGAGGCTGTGGGGGCTCTCAGTGCCCATCCCCTGCACTCACTGTGTACCGTGACGCAGAGCCGGGCGCTGCTCTTCCACATGGCCCCCCCCCTCGAAGCGCACCTGGCAGCTGTAATTCCCCAAGTGGGAGACCCCCACAGCGGGCACCAGCAGCTGCGGGGACCCCTGCAGGCCCCCCACCACCTGCCCATCCCGGTAGAACACGTGCAGGAGGGGGGCTCGGGGCCGCAGGGTGCTGGGGGTGCTGAGGCAGCTGAGAGTCAGGGGGGACCCCAGGGTGGGCTCAGGGGGACCCTCCAGCCCTGGCACCAAGAAGAGCTCTGGGAAGGAGAGGGGACGTGAGGACTGTTACTCTGTGTGTTCTGGGAAGGGGTTTTGGGGGTGTCAGGAGATTGGAGTTCCAGCCATGGGGGTGCTCACCGTGCACTGTCACTGTCGCTGCTGCTGACCGTGACTGCCAGGACCCCACCCTGCCCCCACACCAGTAGCAGCCGCTCAGGTGCAGCTGCACGGGGACAGAGACAGCTCAGTGCCATTGACCGACCCCCCGAGATCCTTCTCAACCCGGTAAAATCGCACCCTGGTGCGATGGTTGTCCTGCCGGCACCGGCAGCGCAGTGTCAAAGTGTCTCCCTCCAGCAGTGCCAGCACTGGCACCTGCAGCACCAGTGGGTCTGTGGGACAGGAAGGTCACATCTCACTGATGAGACTGTTCTGAGGTAGGCACCCATGGCACCGGGGACATCCGGGTGCACTGGAGTGCACTGGGTGCACTGGGATGTCCCTGTGTGCAGGGCACAGACTCTCGCCACACGAGGGGTGTGAGACCAGCTATGGAGTGGAGCCCACCCTGACCTTTCAGGGGCCATCCTGATCATTTAAGATCCCCCCTCACCATCTGAGACCATCATGGGGGGGGCTGCGCCCAGTGCCAAGCCTGTTACACGTGTAGGTGCCACTCTCAGTGACACTGAGTTGGTCATGTCCCTGCTGCCCCCAGCGCTGCCTGTCCTTGTACCAGATGGTGGCACCAGCAGTCCCCGAGCTCTGGCAGGTCAGTGTCAACCAGTCCCACAGCACCGCCGGCCTCCAGGGGGGCTCCGCAAGGAGCTGGGTGGTCTGGGCACCTGTGGGTGACAGGGGACACCAGCCTGCCAGGGCCAGCATGGGTCTGGGGACAACAGGGGGGGGTCATGGCATCCCCTGAGGACTCACCAGCGAGGGCAAGCGTCTGGGCTGGAAGGGAGAAGGGACAGGGCTGGGTGGAGTTGGCACCATGGGGACGGCAGCACCAGGGTAAAGGGTGTGGGGGCTGTCCCAAACTGTCTCTGTGGGCCAGCAGTTCTTGTGAGAAAGTGTGTCTAGGTGATCCCCAAAAGATTTGGAGAGGCAGGGGGACATGTCTGTGTCACAGCCACCCGTACACCACATCCCTGTGGCACAGACACCTTGGGAACAGGGACACTGAGGCCACCCTGGGCTGAGGCAGAACATAGGGACACTGGGGACACCCCGGGCACAAGGACACCATGGAGACAGCCCATGCTGGCCCAGGTCACCCCCACCAACTCATGATCCCATCCCCATGATCCCATCCACATGGCCACATCTTCACCGTTCCTGTCCCCTTCTGTCCCTGCATCCCAGTTCCCTTGTCCCTATGCCCAGAGCTCCCTGAGTCCAAAGGTGCCAGTCCCCACATTCCTGTCCCCACATCCCCAGCCCCAAATTCCTGCCCCCCTGTTCCTGTCCCCAAAGCCACCCTACATCCCCAGTCCCACCCAGGTCCACTGTGTGCAACATGGACTGGCTCTGCTGGCATTGGGGACCTCAAGGGACCCCACAGCCCCCTGTGGCCCCTCCCCTCCCCATCCCTGGGGTGTCAGGCCCGTGCCCGGGGCACTCACCTCACAGGAGCAGCGCCACCTTCCCGGCCATCCCGCTGTCCCCAGCCATGTGCACTGGCTGTCACTCACTGCTGTGGCCACCGCTCCCCTGGCTGGCGGCTCTTTGGATGAAGGGGAAGGAAGCGAGGTCACGTCCGTCCCCACATGTAGGTGGCACCTGGTGAGGGCAGGGTGGCCACAAGCTGGGCACAGGCTGTGGGCAGGGTGGGGACAAGGCTGGGTGGGACAAGGTGCGATATGGGGTTCCCAGGAGTGGGGGGGCTCAGGGGGTTTGGGGACGTGGGGATGGATAAGGGGGGTCCCAGGGGTGGGTGTCCAGGGGAATGGGGGTCCGGAGGAGGGGGAGTCACTTGGAATGGGGGTGCCCAGTGCTGGGGGGGACTCTGGGATGGGAGTCTTTGGTAGGTAGGGAGAGGCGCTCGGAAGATATCGGGCTGTGACGGAAAACAACCAGAAACCAGAAACCCCTTCTCCCCCCTCTCCCCGTGTGATAAGAAT
>WBNP01054600.1:6018-16905 GCA_013401095.1 Passerina amoena
AACAGGATGAATTGGGACAGGTTGATCCAGGAGGAGCTGGAATAGGTTGATCCAGGATTAATTGGGACATGACGAATTGGGACAGGTTGATCCAGGAGGAGTTGGGACAAGTTGATCCAGGATGAATTAGGACAGGTTGATCCAGGAATAATTGGGACAGGCCCAGGAGGAGTTTGGACAGGTTGATCCAGGATTAACTGGGTCAGGCTGGATCCAGGATGAATTGGGACAGGTTAATCCAGGATGAATTGGGACAGGTTGATCCAGGGGACACAGGGACATTTCCCAGTCTCCTGGTGGCCTTTTGCTGGCCTAGAACAACGTTCCAAAAAGGCACTTTGGGTCATGTTCCCAACTATCCTGATAACCCCAATTATACCTGATAACTCAATTATATCTGATAACCAAATTATCCTGATAATCCCAGTTATCCTGGTAATCCCTGGCATTTCTGGGCTCTGGCTGACACTGGGCAGCCCAGCTGGAATCCTTCTGGGCTCAGCTGGGTCCTGGTGCCTTTTCCAGGCAGGGAATGTCCCCGTGCTGGTTGTCACTGCTCCGGTGGCATTCCGTGTTTTCCAGAGGTCACAGAGCCCTGGCTGGGATCTGTGCTGTGCCCATGCCAAGGCTGGGCTCAGCCAGAGCCTCTGGAAGCTCCTGCTGGGTGGGGGCTGGGGTTTATCCTGCCCCAGGACTTCCAGAGGCACCCCCAGAGCTGAACTTCCCGCTCCCGTTCCAGGGGTTTGCCTTAACAAGGCAAAATGAGGCTGCTTATTAAAAACTGGGAGTTTTCCAGGCTGGGATGCAGCAGGAGAGCCTTGGAAAGGTCGCTCTGGTGGCTGGGAGGATTTCCACAGCGGGCTGGGGATAATGGGATGGGGGTTTCTGCTCCTGGGCAGGTTTGGGAAGCAGGAATTTGATTTTCCAGTCGAATTTAGGAACGAGACCTTCTTAATCTTGGCTCCTGCTGCTCGTCTGCTGGGGATATTAAAGTCTTAGGAGAGGAAATGCATCCTTGGGGCTGGAGAGATGGGGAGGGACATGGGCAGCCACGGGGCTGGGCTTGCAGGATTTTGGGAAGAGGCTCCCACAGCGCAGGGGATGCTGGAGAAACGACGGATGGGGAGGAGGCGCTGCCAGAGCTCGGAGTGCCTGGGTTTGAATTAAACCCTGCCAGAATTTAGGGGGTGTTCACAGCCATCCCCTTCCCCCTGGCAAGGAGGAGCTGGATGAACAGTGGGAATTCTGCTGGGCTCTGCCCTCAGCATCCTCTGGTTAACCTCCTGCAGAACCTCCTCGAGGAAAACGGGGAGGAGATTTTCGTTGTTTTGCGCTGGATGAAAACCTCAGCCGGCTCTGGAAGCCCCTGCTATTTTTTTTCCATTAAGCCTTGGCCCCAAAATATGTTATTTTAAGAGTGTTGAGCAGCCCTCTCCGGGCAGGGGAGCCATCACTTGCCACTGGTGTTTGATCTGGAAGCTTTTTGAGACAAAACCTCGCCGAGTGTCTGCCCTGAGCCGGAGCCTCCGCTGCCGTCACCGCGGCCCCGATCCATCCAGGCCCACAAAGGCCTCCAAGATCATCAAGCCCAACCTTTGAAGTTTGGGACTTCTGGGTTTTCTTCACTCTCTGGGCTCTGGAGATGAGGTGTGAGAAATCCCAGAGGCAGGAGGTGGCATCTTGTGGGCTCTGTCACCGTGTGCCACCCCCCTGGTCACCGTGTGCCACCCCCTGGTCACCCTGGACATCCAGTGGTGTCAGGGATGGGCTTTGAGCTGCAGGCAAAAGGAGCAGGAGGAGATGGGAATGATGTGAGCAATGGGGAGGGGTTTTGAAGTGGCTCCTGGAGGGAAGTGTCAGGCCAGGAGCTTGAGGTCCAACGTGGATGGGGAACGCGAGCGGGAGCGTCTGGAAGGGCAGGACACATCTGGGGAGGTGCCGAGGGCTTTGTGCAGATCTCAGCAGGTTCTGCCCTTCCTCGTGCTCCCCCTCTGCTCCCTCCCACATCACAGAGCTGCAGTGCAAATGTGCTTATTGTCATAAAAGGGCTTTTTATTCCCCGTTTCCTGGCGTTCTGGGAAGGTTTCGCTGTTTATTTAACAGGAATTCTGTGCCTTTAAGTCTGCCTCGAAAATTTATACGCCATAGGAAGTTTATTAATAAATGGGCATCCCTCTCAATTCCTTTTATGACCTCAGAAATGAAACTGCTAAATCATGGCCTTTTTTATTTCAGCATCTGGGTGAGGAAGGGCCGTGGGGCCTGGGGGATCCCCGCCGTGCATCCACGTTCCCTGGGCATGGCTGCTCCAGAAAATCCAAAGTTTAACCACAGGGAAAGCGTGTGCTGGCCCAGCTTTTTGTGTGGGTGCCTTTCAGACCTTTTAAAACTCTTGAAATCCAGAGATGTTAGAAATAAATCCTTTATCTTCCAATCGTGGAACGGTTTGGGTTGGGAGGAGCCTGAAAGATCATCCAGTTCCAGCCTTTTTCTGTGAGCAGGGACAACTTCCACATCCCAGGGTGCTCCAGAGCAAATCCAGCCTGGCCTTGGACCTTTTCCAGCCCCTGAGACAGAATTAATAATTAATGATTAATAATTAGGCAAAGTGCCAAGGGGAGGCAGGAGCACTCCTTGCTCCTTCCTTAGAGCCATCAGGAATGGCTGTTGTGTTTTGGGGATTTCAGCTGGGAAAGAGGAGCCCTGAACCTCCTTTCACTCATCCTGGACTGTGATTTTTGGGTTGGGTGCTGTGATTTTTCCTGCTCTTGCTTCTCCTGGTTTCTGTTTCCAGGCTGGGAAGTTGCTCCAGGAGCACCAGGATCCTGTGGCTCAGAGTGAGCCCACAATAAACTCAATTTGTGCCTGGTTTGGTGCTCAGGGCCCTGGGCAGCACGGCCCTGCCAGGAGAGGTGATGGAATCACCTCAAAAATCTCTGGGAATGGCTCCCACCAGGATGCTGCTGCCCAGGATGATAAATTCAATAAAAAGAATAAAAATGTGGCTGCTCATAAACCTTTTAATTGGACTGGGTTTTCCCAGATTTCTGCTCTTAAGAATTCCAGGGGTGGTTTTGGTGACGGGGAGGGTTTGCTCTCTCTGTGCTCTTGAGCTGGGCACTGCTCCTGCCCTGGGACTCTGCACATGGGGAGGAATCTCAGGAGGTTCTGGGAGCATTCCTGGTGTCCCACAGATGTGGAGCTGGAATGGTTTGGGTGGGAAGGGACCTTAAATCCCATCCCATTCCAAGGACTGTGCCATGGTGCTCAAGAGTCTCCAAGTCCTCACCTGGAGCTGCCAAAAATTTGGTGGATGTGGCAAAATCCCAGTGCTGTGCCAGGGTCACAGCTGGGCACCCAAACTGCCCCTGAGCTCAGGTTTTGCCTTTTGGTCCAGGTGAGCAACACCTGATCCTTCCTGCAAAGGAGGAACTGAAACCTCATGCACAGGGGAGGTGCCAGCTGGACCAAAATGCCCTTTTGGGAATGTCACTGCCATGGAATTCCTGGGAGCTTTGTCCAGCCCTTCCTGCCCTGGGCTGGGAGTGACCCCAGGGAGGGAATGGCTCTGATCCCCAGGGAATCCACCCTGGGGCTGGAGTGAGATGGAAATGGGTCCATGCTGAGGGCTGGGCTTGTGCCAGCTGAGGTGCAGTGGTTCCAGTGTCAGGGAATGGTGGCTCCATTTTCAGGGAATGGTGGTTCTGTTTTTGGGGAATGGTGAGTCAGTTCTCAGGGAACACTGGTTTGGTTTTCAGGTAATGGTGGCTCAGTTTTCAGGGAGCGGTGGTTCCGTTGTTCGTGAATGCTGGTTCTGTTTTCAGGGAATGGTGGTTCCATTGTCGGGAAATGCTGGTTCTGTTCTCAGGGAATGGCAGTTCTGTTTTCAGGGAACAGTGGTTTGGTTGTCAAAAAAGGGTGTCTGAGTTCTCAGGGGATGCTGATTCTGTTTTCAGGGAATGGCAGTTCTGTTTTCCATGTTTTCCAATGCTGTTTTCCATGTTTTCCACACCAGAGAATGGTGGCTCTGTTTTTAGGGAATGGTGGCTCCATTTTCAGGGAATGCTAATTCAATTGTCAGGGAATGGTGGATCCATGGTCAGGGAATAGTGGTTTGATTTGGTTTTCAGGGAATGCTGCTCTGGAATGGTGGCTCAGCTTTTAGGGAATGGTAGCTCTGTTTTCAGGGAATGGTGGTTCCATTGTCAGGGAGTGGTGGATTTTAGGCACACAGTTTGTGGTGATTGGTAGTTGGATGGGCCTCATCCCTAACTGGGCACAGCTGTGCAGGACAGGTGAGCAGCACTGACAGCAATGGAGTGCCCAGGTGTGCTGGGCAACCACAGAGGGCACACAGGTGTGATGTGTGAGCATGAGGGCATAAAAAGGACTGAAGGACAAGAACAGCAGACACTTGAAGAAGTCTGAGGTGGAATGGTGTTACTGTGTGTGGGCAGACCCCTGAAGCCTTCTGATGAGGTGAGGTGTTACTGTGTGTGGGTTGAAACCTTCTGAAATTGTGTGGGGACACTCTGTGTGTCGTGGCCATCTTGACTGGGACATGTGCTGTGATGGTGGTTCCATTGTCAGGGAATGGTGGTTTGGTTTTCAGGGAATGGCAGTTCTGTTTTCAGGGAATGGTGGTTTGGTTGTCAAAAAAGGATGGCTGAGTTCTCAGGGAATGCTGGTTCTGTTTTCAGGGAATGACAGTTCTGTTTTCCAATGCTGCTTTCCATGTTTTCCACACCAGAGAATGGTGGCTTAGTTTTTAGGGAATGATGGCTCCATTTTCAGGGAATGGTGGTTCTGTTTTTGGGGAATGGTGAGTCAGTTCTTAAGGAATGATGCTTTGCTTTTCAGGGAGCGGTGATTCAGTTTTTAGGGAACAGTGGTTTGGTTTTCAGGGAATACTCATCCATTTTACATGGAATGGTGGCTCTGTTTTCAGGGAATACTGGTTCATTTTTCAGGGAATGGTGGCTCCACTGGTCAGGGCATGGTGCCAAGCTGCCTGCCCTTCCTGTGACACTCTGGGCCCAATTGCAGCCAGGTGCTGCAGCACCACCGAGGGGATCCTGCAGCAGCCCAAGGCTTCCCTTCCCTCCAAGGGTTTTTGCAAAACCCCCAAGTTGTGCTGTCAGGCTCAGGTCATTTAAACCTCTCCACATATTCTTCCAATTCCCATCTATGGCAAATTTAGAACAGCTTTCATTTCAGGGAAAATGTCCTTCAGTTCCTCCAGGCCAGGAGGAGCTGCTTTGTTCCCCTTTCCTGGTTTTTGGGAGCAGGACAGGGAGGAGATGATTGGGACACCCTGGGGGCTTCGATTTGGGGTCTCCATCTGCTGTTCCTCACTTCTGGTTCCTCAGGGAGGCTGGGAGAGGCTGGGATCCCTTCCCAGCAGGGTGGAAGGAGCTGCAGCAGCACCAGGGATGTTCTCTGGCCCTGTATTTTCAAGGAAGTTGGGATTTGGGGTTTTCATTTAAAATCTCTGCATTTTGGTGGTGGGTGTTGACCTGGGCCAAGCTCACCTGTGCCTTGGGATTGGGGATTGCTTAGGTGGGAAAACCCTGTGAGATCTGAGCCCAGCACTGCCCGGGCCACCACTGCCCCATGTCCCCAAGTGCCACAGGGATTTTGGATCCCCCAGGGATGGGGATTCCCTCATTTCCATTGCAGGTTTGGGAGGGAAGTGTGGGTCCTGCTGTGTTCCCATTCCTGCTGTTCCGAAAACCCTCCACAGAAACATCCTCTGGGCATCTCAGGTGTTTCAAGACTCAGGAATTAGGGAAAAAACCATTCAGAAAGGGATAGGGATGGGAGGGAACAGCCTGTTGGAGATGATCCTGCTGGACTGGAGGGATTTTCCCTGGCATTCCAAGGGTGCTGCAGCAGGAGCAGAGGGCACGGAGCCTTCCCGTGCCTCAGGCAGATTTGGGGAGTTTAGGAAGCATTTGTAGGGAGAAACCTAAAGGCAGATCTTGGGAAAAGGAAGAGGAAAAGCTTTGGGATGGGTGTTGGCTGTGAGTGATGCTGGCATGGGTGAGGGGGAAGGTTTGGGGCAGAAACTGCTCCTGTGTGTAGAGAGGGAGGAGCAGGAGGTGCCTGCAGGTGCTGGTGTTTCACCTCCTCCCCGAATGCAGAGGCTGAGGGAGTTGTGCTGCTGCTTCCCTGGGCAGGTAAAATCCCATTTGCGCTGCTTCCCCACGGATCCCCATCCCCTCCGTGCCAGCTTTCCCTTGGTGTGCCCGTTAAAAACCAGCAGAGCTTTCCTCTTGGAGCAGCTCCTGCTCCAGGCTTGGGATTTTCCATGTTTCCAGCTTCCCAGAGGAGTTGGGAAGCCCTTGGGAAGCTGTTCCTGCCTGGCACTGGGGATCAGAATTCCCAGCGCTGAGTGTTTGGGGTTTCTTGGGATTGTCACATTGCCAGCGCATTGTCCTCGGGATCCTGCTGGGGACCCAGCTCTGGGTGTCTCAGCTGTGGCCTTCTCCTCCAGGAGAACAAAGGCTGTGGGAAGTCCTGGATTAAGCAAAGGAAGGACAGTTCTGGAGAGGAGCAGTTCTTGGCCCTGAGCTGCTTTGGGGTTGTCTGAGCTGGGCTGTGGGAACTGGAACCTTCCATGGGGTGTTGGGGAGGGATTCCTGGCTGGGAGGGTGGGCAGGGGCTGGGCTGGAATTCCCAGATTTGCTGTGGCTGCCCCTGGATCCCTGGCAGTGCCCAAGGCCAGGCTGGACACTGGGGCTGGGAGCAGCCTGGGACAGTGGGAGGTGTCCCTATGGCAAGGGTGGCACTGGATCCTCTTGAAGATCCTTTCCCACCCAACCCATTCCATGATTCCGTGATAATTACTGCTCTGATAACCTGTCCCTCCTGTTGATTTGCCCTCTGGGCCAAGATCCCTTTCTCCACTGGCTGATGTGTCCATGGACGTTCAGGTCTCCTGGATTCTTCCTCTTTTCAGTACTTTCCTCCCTATTTCCAACATAATCCAGGTTAATTTTTTCCTCTCCTTTTGTGCTTTGCCTCTTTGCAGCCTCTGTTGTTCCTTTTCATCCATGTTTCATTAAAACTCGGAAAATCCATCTCTGCCTTGGCACCCTCAGTAGGAGCTGGTGCTGGGGGAGTGTGACAGCATGGGGAAAAGCTGGATGAATTTCCCACCCCTGTGGCTTGGTGCCTTGGGTTCTGAGTGGAGAAACCTGCCCAGACGTGGATGTGGTGGATGTGTTCCTGTCCTGCAGCCAGGGCTGGCTCCCAGGAGAAGGTGGCCGGGTCCCCTCTCTGTGCACCCAGGGCTGGCTGAGCTCATTGGCGCTGTGTCCTTCTCCCTTCCCTTCCACCTCAGTGCAGAGAAGGAGAAAAAACAACAGAATTATTCTGGAATTGAGGCCCAGCCTAGACTGGGATCAGCTGGGCTCTCCTGGTGTCTCCTCCCTGGGCTCTCCATGATTCCAGAGGTGTCTCAGGAATGCTGTGGGTGGGCTGGGGGGGTTTGCAGAGACCCCGGGGCTGGCTCAGGGCTGCTCCTGGGGATGCCTGGTGGGATCCCTGGGGCTCAGTTCTTGTAGGACAGCCCTGGCCCTGCAGTGCCTCGTGATGCCAAGGGCAGATCCCATCTCCAGGTGCTCCAGGGAGCTGTGGGGACACTGCTGTGACCGTGTTCGCAGGGGTCTTGTGATGAGGGAAGAGACGAGGATCTGACTCCATGCTTTGGAAGGCTTGATTTATTATTTTATGATATATATTACATTAAAAATATACTGAAAGAATAGAAGAAAAGGTTCTCCTCAGAAGGCTGGCTAAGCTAAGAATAGAATCAGAAAAAAATGATAACAAAGGCAGCTGTCTTGGACTCTGTGTCTGAGCCAGCTGACTGTGATTGGCCATTAATCAGAAACAACCACATGAGACCAATCCCAGATGCACCTGTTGCATCCCACAGCAGCAGATAACCATTGTTTAGATTTTGTTCCTGAGGCCTCTCAGCTTCTCAGGAGGAAAAACCCTAAGGAAAGGATTTTCCATAAAAGATGTCTGCGACACACTGCCTTTGGTCTGTGGAAGCATTGAGTGGCTGGGACTTGGGGAATGTTGAATATTTCACATTAATACCTGTGAGCACCTTGCTGAGAGCAATCCCAGAATCCTGGCGTGCTTTGGGGTGGAAGGGCCCTTCAAGGCCATCCCATCCCATGGGCAGGATCACCTTCCACTGTCCTGGGGTGCTCCAGCCTGGCCTGGGACACCTCCAGGGTTGGAACAGCCACAGCTGCTCTGGGAATCCATCCCAGGGCCCCACCTGCCTCTGGGTGAGGGATTCCCTCAGTGTCCTCTTCTTGCTGCTGCTGCTGCTCCTCATCAGCCTCTCCTGGGGCTTCCCAGAAATGCCTTGGCACAGGAGAACCTGGAGACCTCTTTGTGACCAGAAATCCCTTGGCACAGGAGAACCTGGAGACCTCTTTGTGACCAGAAATGCACTGGCTCTGGAGAACCTGGAGATCTCTGTGGCTGGAAATGCACTGACACAGGAGAACCTGGAGATTTCTTTGTGACCAGAAATGCCCTGGCACAGGGGAACTTGGAGATCTCAGATCTCTGTGGCCAGAAATCCCTTGGCAGAGGAGAAGCTGGAGTTCTTTTTGTTACCAGAAATGCACAGGCAGAGGAAAACCTGGAGATCTCTTTGTGACCCATTTTTGTGACCAGAAATCCCTTGGCAGAGGAGGACTTGGAGTTCTCTTTGTGACCAAAAATCCCCTGGCACTGGAGATCCTGGAGATCTCTTTGTGACCAGAAATCCCTTGGCACAAGAGGACCTGGAGATCTCTTTGTGACTCATTTTTGTGACCAGAAATGCACTTGACACAGGAGAAGCTGGAGATCTCTCCATGACCAGAAATCTGCTGGCTCTGGAGAACCTGGAGATCTCTTTGTGACCAGAAATCCACTGGTTCTGGAGATCCTGGAGATGTTTTTGGGACCAGGAATGCACTGGAACAGGAAAAATTTGAGATCTCTTTGTGATCAGAAATCCACTGGTTCTGGAGATCCTGGAGATGTTTTTGGGACCAGGAATGCACTGGAACAGGAAAAATTGCAGATATCTTTGTGATATCCAAAAGTCCACTGGCACTGGAGATCCTGGAGATGTTTTTGGGACCAGGAATGCATGGCACAGGAAAAATTGGAGATCTCTTTGTGACCAGAAATGCACTGGTTCTGGAGAAGCTGGAGATCTCTTTATGACCAGAAATGCACCGTCAGAGGGGAACCTGGAGATCTCTTGGCCAGAAATGCACTGGCACAGGAAAAATTGGAGATCTCTTTGTGCCCAGAAATGCCTTGGCACAGAAGAACCCAGAGATCTCTTTGTGCCCAGAAATGCCTTGGCACAGAAGAACCCAGAGATCTCTTTGTGACTCGAAGTGTTTTCCTCCGGGCTCGCTGGCGGGTGACACAAGTGGAACATGAAGCTATTAATGAGCAGCTCTGCAGGGAAAGGGAATTCGTGTCCTGTGGATCAAAGGAATTTGCTGGGGATTAATTCCATTTATTTACAAGTTCAGCTGCTTTGTAAACGTCTCCTTGTCGGGCCATTCCTGTTAACAGCGGCTGGGGCTGTTTTTAATAACCCTTTTTATTTGGAACAAAGCTGGCAGAAACGTTCTCTGCTTTCCTTCAGGGTTGGTGGCATTGCCTTCCAGCCTCCCTGGCCTCAGAGGCTGAGGTTTAACCCCTTGGTGGCCGAGGGATCCGCTCCAGACACGGAATATCTGGAAGCACTTGGCACAGGCTGCAGGAATCTGGTTTGGGTCTCAGAGCCCAGAGTTTGACATGCAATTAAAAGGCTGCGAGCTTTGCTCGCTCTTATAAATTTATTTTGCGAGTGTGGCTGTTAAAGTGCGCTTTTATCAGCCACCTGTGCCTGCCTGGCTGTTTTACAGAGGGGCACTGGCCCTGTCAATGGGGGTTTGTCACGTGTCCCGTTTCAGGGGTTACTGGGGAGAGGGGCTGCAGCTGCAGGAGTTGGTGTTTGCAGCTACTGCAGCTCTGCTGTGGGCAGGGAGCTCGTGTGGGGCCAGGGATGCACACCTGGGCTGCTCCCAGGGGAGAGCTGGCTGGAAAAATGGCCCAGGGAAAGGAGCTGTTCCTTGGGCTGCAGGGGCTGCTCACACACCTGGAAGGCTGGAGCAGCCTTGACCCTCCATGGGACTGTTGGGAGGCATCTCATGGCCTGGAATGAAAAATGCAAAGTGGAGCTGCTGGAGAGAGCCCAGAGGAGGTCATGGAAATGCTTCCAGGGCTGGAGCCAGGCTGGGAGAGCTGGGAATGTTCCCCTGGAGAAGGGAAAATTCCAGGGAATCCTCAGAGCGCCTAAAGGGGCTCCAGGAGAGCTGGAGAGGGACTGGGGACAAGGGATGGAGGGACAGGAGCCGGGGAATGGCTCCCAGTGGGAAAGGGGAGATTGGGCTGGGATCTTGGCAAGGAATTCCTGGCTGGGCTGGAATTCCCAGATTTGCTGGGGCTGTCCCTGGATCCCTGGCAGTGCCCAAGGCCAGGCTGGATCCATCTGGGACAGTGGGAGGTGTCCCTGCCCGTGGGTGGTGGCACTGGGTGGGATTTAAGGTCCCTTCCCAGCCATCCCATGCCATGATCGTACAGAACCCACTTGAGCTCCATGGGGCTGCTCAGCCCCGTTTGTTGCACTGGAAGTTCAGCTGGGAGGACCCTCAGGGAACAGAGCGTTTGGTTTGTAGGGCACGGCCAGGGGAGGTCTCATTTAAACTCCTGCTCACACTTTTAGGCCAGGCTTTTCTTGGGGTTTTACCTTGGAAACCTCCGTGGATGAGGCTGCAGAACCTCTGGGGTTTTCAGTGAGAACCAGTC
>WBNP01054628.1:0-11018 GCA_013401095.1 Passerina amoena
GGGGGGAATTGCTGTGGTAGCACTGGGATTATCCCATGGATGACCCACAAGTATTTCTGAAGGAGCACTTTGCCCAAATCCACTGAGATTTTTACAAAAGAAATTATGGACACAACAAGCCCTGCTGAAAGAGAGATGCAGATGGCAGCAGATCTTCCAATTTGAAAATTAAAAATAAAGTTTATTTGCCATTTTAAGCTTTTATTTGAACTTTGCAAAATGAGAAATCCCATTTTCTGTCATAGGTCAAGCAAAGCTTTATAAATTACTTTTACATAAGCAGTAGGTTTGGGCCATTATCTAAAACTCACTCAAATTAATACCTTTTCATTGATTTCAATGAGATTTATTTCACGCTGGATAGCAGGGCAGAGAAAATATCTGGGCAGCATCAGTTCCATTCCTTCATCTTGATTTCATTCAATCATTCATGCAAATTCCATGCTTTTCTTTTAAACTATCTAAACTGAACACCAGTCAAGCATCAAACACTGAAGCAATTTTATAAGCACCACACGTAAGTTTTGTTGTAATTTCAAGGAATCATTTTTAGCAGGATCAGAATCTGGAATATAGCACACAATACATTAAAAAAATCTTGAATTTGCAACATTCACTCCTTTTTGTTTGTCTGTTGGGTTGGTTTTTTTTTGTTTGTTTGTTTGATTGTTTTTTGGTGGCATTTAATTGGGTAATTTTAAAAAAGGCACAGAGAACCTCTCACTTTCAGCACTTTGGTTATCTTCAGATGTATAAGATTTCAAATATTATGTGGGCTAGTGAGAAGTGTCCTAAAATAAAGTCTCTGCCAGAGCATCTTAATCTCAATCACCTTGTACAGATGATAGTCTATATTTTATATCTCATGCATGTGGAATACTATTTAATTGTAATGGCACAATCAGTAATTACACTGGATTTGATGTAATAACCCTGATCAAATACTGAGAAACTGCATGCATGGTATATTTGATTCCTTTTTTTTCACTTCCCAGTGCAGAAAACCAGTCCTGAAAATAAGAACCTATTCAAATATCGATGTACAGCATAGTTTGTTCTCATCATTTATATTCCAAGGAAAAGAAGAGAACAGGACCAAATCTAATCAAAACTACAGGAAGTGTTTAGAGACACAGAAGATAATAACATAAATTAGAACTGGGTTAGGGCTCTTAGTAAGCCTATCTATTCATGCCAAAAGAGGTGATTTAATATTCTGTGGTTAAGATTCTGGGTTTGTGTCTTATCCAAAAGACTATTAACAATAACACATTGTTCACCTACCACCATGCTGGTGGTGCTACAGCCTCTGATGTGATTCAGCACAGACTCGAAGGGACAGACACTGCTGAACATTTGGATTTTCCTGAGCTGTCACCCATTGCAGGCCAGCAGGAGATACAACATCACAGCCAAGATAACAAGATAACTTTGGTCTTTAAAACACGCGGTTTCCTGTTGATACTGTTCTGTATTGTCACATTTGCTGTCTTCTCCTCTTTTTCCTGCCACACACTCCTTCCCTAATTGAGTCTTCAGAGTACTGCACGGAGGAGACATGAGGACAGGGACCTCTCTGTGCCTGCAGAGCACCTGAGATCAGGGTACACGCCCTGATCTTCACCGGAGCATCAGTGCCACAAAAGCAGATCAAAGCTTTGGCGCCGCCGTTTAATCATCAGGCTCTGCTGCTTACCCTTCTAAACCACAGGCAATAAGGGCTGCTATTTGTATTTTCTGAGTACCGTCAGCAACTTTGCAGTTGCATTTATCCCTCCCAGGCTCTTCAGTTGAGTCGGATCTCTTTGTGCAGAAGGGTGTCAAATCAGGCTGCGAGGCTGCTCCTCCAGCCTGGCTCCACCCTCATCCCCAGAGCATGCAGGAGCTATCAGAGGGAGGTCTGGAGGTTCCCTCCTGCTGGACATGTGATTATAGGACACAGAGAGCCACCAGCGTAGGAAAATGACAAAATTTAAATAAATATAGGCCGTATTTTCATGCATTGCCTGTTGTCATGGGACACACTGTCCATGGTGCTCTCTCTCTCCACTGCCAGGTAATGTGAGAAACCTGCGGTTTTGGATCACTCTGACACTACATCACTCATGGACTCCTAAGGTGAAGCATAAAAAGACCCTAAACTTAAATACTAAAATAAGTTAAAGCAAAATTGACAAAGCCTTCAAACAATGTTCTCAAAAATAGGAGAAAAAATGCCTACACTTTTTAAAAATGTGATCTTTCTGATCACCCACTTTCAAAACATGTTTCCTAAACTCCACTGCTGCAAGAAGTGCGAAAATATCAACAAGACAAGAACACAACAAATGAAAACATTGTAAGTGAATCCCACTTGGATCAATTTAAGCATTTTGCTTTACCAATTTTAAAAAACCTAACCAAAGTGGAATTTCTAAACAAGTGGTTTCAGAGTAGGAAAATGGCATTGTTTCAAAACATACCATTTCAGCAATTTCACAACTTTTCATTTGCTTCTACAAGCTTTTCATAAGAAGTTTCCATTATTTTACAAGTTGATCTGACAGAAAATTATTTCTTTGAAAAATTCCCAACCATTTTTTCCTAGAAATATTTTTCAAACCTCTAGTGCAGCAACTATTCATTAACTTTCAAGGCTTTGTTTTGACTAAACGTATTTATTCAGCACACCAAAGAATAATTATCCAGTATGCCTGTGAGTAGAAGCAATGCTGAACAGTGAGAGACAGAAATGCAACATAAAGATTTATTTCCCCTTCTTCTCTAACAATAGCTGTAAGAAATACATTTGAGCATATGTGCTGGGTTTGGCTTGGGTAAAGTTAATTTTATTCAGAGTAGCTGGTATGGGTCTGTGGTTTGGATTTGTGCTGGAAATTGTGTTGATAACATGAGGATGTTTTAGTTATTGATGAGCAGAGCTTGCACAGTCAAGGCCTTTTCTGCTCCTCACCCCAGCCCACCACGGAGGAGGCTGGGGGTGCGTAAGGAGCTGGGAGGGGATAGATGACCCCAGCTGACCAAAGGAATATCCCATATTATATGGCATCATGCTAACAAGGAGAAAGAGGGGAGAACACTCATAATGATGGCACTTGTCTTCCCAAGTCACATCACCCACAAGAAGCTCAATTTTTCTAGTGATGGCTGAACAACTTCCTGCCAATGGGAAGGGGTAAATGTATTCCCAGTTTTCCTTTGCTTGTATGAGCAGCTTTGGCTTTGCTTGTTGAAATGTTTTCATCTCAAATCATGAGATTTTCACTTTTACTCTTCTGATTCTCTGTACTATCCCACTGTTGAGGGATGGAGTGTGTGGCTGTGTGGGGCTTAGTTGCCATCTGGGGTTAACCCCAACACATAACTTTTCTCTTAAGAAGAAGAAAAGCTCTAGGGAAAGCGGTAAAAAAAGCTGCAAACTTCTCTTGCGCCTTAATTTTAAATTTTGGAACTTACACAATATAAAAGCAAATTTCTGAGTTTATATCTCTTCCTGATTGTTAAAAAAAAGTCTGTTATAGCTTAGGAAAAGTAGAAAGCTAGTGGGGAATAAAGGTAATCCTTAACCTTAGAAAGAAAACCCCAAAAAGCCTGTATCCTTTATGGAAAAATCTCAATCCTTTATGGATTGAGACTGCTGGTGCCATTCCTGGAGATTGAACATGGCTATAGCTGTCCTCCTGGGCGGCTACCAGGGTGGGGTTCAGGCCCTGATCCTGAAAAAGGTAACATGAAAACTGCATTCTGCCTTTATATGCACCTGAAACAAAGGCACTGGTCAGGGTATGGGACCAGCAGCCTGCCTGGACACCACTGGGTATTTGAAGGAAGTCAGTGGAGAAGCCCAGTGAAGATCATGAAAAGGGGCTTATTCCAACCTCCTCCATTCCCTTTTCTTACCTGGATTCTGCTAGGCTTGAGGCAGAGCTGACTCCCAAGAGCAGCTGTAGGATCTGACCTGGATTTTACTGTGTAACTGCACCTATGGTTTCCAAAAGTGGTTAACCTGCATTTCCAGTGAAAGGGGGGCAGAAACACTCACGAGAATTTTCTTGGAAGAAAGATAGCTACAACCTGTACCTAACTCAATTGGAATGTATCATTATCACTAATTTTAATGGCAGTCCCACAAAATAGAAAATGTTTCACACACAGAAGTAGGTTTTGAATAGTTTTCAATTTGTGTGGAAGTGTAATTCACCACAAACATTCCTTTTTTGACCAAGAAGTTATTTATCTACAGCACACACAAAAATTTATGTTCTCATAGAACAAAAAAATACGGCATCATCTGGTTTGGGATGAAACACCAAAAGCACATTTAATTTAATTCTACAATGGTTTAATTTGAATTCATAACTGTCTTTCCCCATTAATTTCCCCCTTCTCCCCAATCTACATGTACTTTTCACTACTGTGTATACTGACCTTTGTATACCTACTGAACCCAAATTTCAATATGAGGTATCAGTGAAAGATTCCCAGTATTCCACATGTTTTCATTCCACACGTGAACACTAGCTTTAATCCTACAGCTGGTGTGTTAATGTATTAAAACTCTTACATAAACAGCGTATTCTTTGTATATTTTATATTATAATTTTGAATTATTATTAAATTGTTATTATTAAGTGGTAGGAGCTGGGACCAATCAACACTGTAAATACAGCTATGTGAATAACATTCAACTGATGAAGTGGCAAGAATGTTTCGTACAAGTCAGTGACAGTTCCTTAGTAGGCAATACTGTTTTCTAGCTAAAAAAGGACCAGTTTACAAAAGATTATAGTGAGCAGGGGAGGAAAAGAAAGTGAACAGAAGTTCTTTCTGTTCCACATGCACAAGTCAACAACAGAGGAACAGAAATCTCAAGGCATGGATGCAGATTTGTCTTGGGAGCTCTGGGTAACTTCTCTAGTGTCAGCGCTTACAAACCTTAATAAGAAAGCAAGCAGCCACCAGGTGCCAGAGGGAAACACTGAAATTATTCCAAAATGAGGTCATAGGAACGACTCATCATTTCCAAACAACTACTGCATCAACTAGATAGAGGGTGCTGGTGATGGCCTGGAAGGTCACACTCTTGGGAAAAGCACCATCCTCACCACCTGTATTTTTGCCTGCCTGAAGAACAACAGGGACAATTTGTCTACTTCAACAGCACCTGCAAGGTGTTATTTATTCAGGTTTGGAAACACACAAATGGAAACTGCTGTTATAACTGCTATATTATGATAATTACCACAATGACCCTCTTCTTCTACTGACTCAGTTTATTAAAGCTGCCAGAAAAGATTGCCTAACTGTGACCACTGCTTAGGACTTAAGAAGTGGTTCAAACTTTGGGTATTTGCAGTTGCAGAAGGGTGGGCGAAATGGAATAAGGGGGCAATGCATCCTTTGGATATTAAATGCTTCCTAGTTTTCTTATCTGCAGGTTGATTTGAGAAGCATTAAATTGAAAAACAATTAAATCATCAGTATTTTCAAAACAAGTCATCTGAAGCCTTGACTGGGCAGAAATAACATACCAGGAATTTACACAACACACAAAAAAAGCTTGGAATCTTATCATAGCTGCACACAAAGTGATGCTCCCAGAGAGCAAGAATATTATTTTTCACACTGCAGCAGCATTTTCATGTACAATAAGAAACTTTCACACAAGCTTTGCACCAGAACAGGTTTTACTTAGAAGTTTTCCTGAAATACAACCCTGACAAAAGGAGAAGCCAAGGAATGCTCTTTCTTTGTCTTTCCAAGTCCTTCCCAACACCTCTGTTCAATCCAATCAAACGACAGTGATCTCTGATGAGGTCAGTTTGCAGTATGGGGTAAGACACAGAAGAATGCCATGTGAAAAGAAAGAACAACATCTACTATCTCTGATGACTTAAGGCGGTAATAATCTAAGTAAAACTGCTCAAAGAAAACAGAAATCAGACTTTGAAATGCTCAGGGTCAGAATACTTGGTCTGCTTACAAACAGACAAAATGAACTTCCATGTTCTTCTTGCTTTGTGTGAGATTTTTGTATTAAAAGGCTGAAATTTAACATAGGCAATCTCAGGACACAGGAAACTTTTCACATTGTTTTCAAATTTCTAGTTGAGTAATGAAAGAAATATTAACATCTCCACCTACACTTCCCCACAAACTAAACTTTTTAATGACCAACTGATTCAACTACGAAAATATCCAACTTCTCATGGCATGCATTTGAGTGCTCTGTAGACTTCAAAATCATTTTTGTCTCCTGCAACATGAAATTATGTCCACTGAAGGATTTTTCTGTAAAATCATAAAATTCTGTGTTTTTCATGATGTACAAGGACAGCAAAATTTTAAACTAAACATTTTTCCTTATGCAAATGTAGATGCATATAACACATCCATGGAGGCAAAAAAAAATATGCATACATCCTGAACTTTCTGACTTGAAATCACTGTTTTCCAGGTGGTATCAATAATGAGCATTCACAAACTCAAAATTCCACAGATTTAGCATCCACAAACTAAAAACCAGTTCCATGTCAGGAAGCAGAGAAACCAGATGAAGGTTTTTCTGCCCTACATCACCAATTCTGCAGTTTTAAGCTGTCCCCTCTCCTCCCTCATAACTGTGATGGCAAAACCAATTTTAAACAGCACAATAAATCAGATCAGGGAATTAATTCGCCTTAAAAAACAAATTTCAGATGCAAAAATGAAGTTATTTACCTGCAGTACTACATCCAGCTCTGGAGTTTCCAGCACAGGAAAGACATGAGACCTGTTGGAGCAGCTCCATAGGAGGGCTACAAAAATGACCTGTGGGCTGTGACCACAGGCTGCTGGGACAACTGGGATTGAACAGCCTGGGGAAGAGAAGACTCTGGGAAGACCTTATTGCCTTTTAATAGTTAAAGGGGCTTTTAAGAAAGATGGGGACAAATTTTTCAATTGGTTTTGTGGTGGTAGGAAAAGTGGTAATGGTTTTAAATTAAAAGAGGGTAGATTCAGACCAGATATGTGGAAGAATTTTTTTTTTTGTTTGTTTTACAAAGTGGGTGCTGAAACACTGCAACAAGCTTTCCATTCAAGTGGTAGATGTCACATCCCTGGAAAAATTCCAGGTCAGGTTGGATGGGGTTCTGAAACACCTTATCTAGTTCAATATGTCCTTGGTCAAGGCGGGGTGGTTGGACTAGATGGCCTTTAAAGGTCCCTTCAATCCAAACTGTTTAGGATTCTGGGTTTTTCTGGCATCAGTTTGCTGACTTAGCATCACAAACAGCTGTCCCAGCTCATCTGAATGGGCACCCTGGCACGTAGTGGCAAAAAGACAGCTCAGTGGGGTGAGGAAATCTGCGGAGATAGACACGGAGTCAGATTAATTTCAAAGCAGATTGGAGAGAGAGAGACAATAATTTAGCATGGATTTCCCAATGAGAGATCACAGTTTTGTCACGCCCAAGATGAAGCATAAAAACAAATGGGCTTTCTGCCACTGGTTGAAGGTCCATCACAATCCTCCTGCCTGAAGCATTTGTCTTTTGGCTTGGTTTGGATGGAAATATTGGTCTGAATCCCCACAGATTGGGGGGAATTGTTATTCTTGCAAGAATAGCACTTGTAAAAATAATTTTTACACAAAATATTTACACAAATGATAGCACACAATGTAACATTAGAAACAATATTGCATTTTAATTTTATAACTGCAGAAGAGGCAGGCAAATTTTAAAATGTAAGCTTAACCTAGCAGGACCAGCACAAACACTTCAAAATCACTGAAAGGCAGTCTAATGGAAAACATGCTTAAAACCTTAGAAAAAGTTTACTTTTTTGCATATTTTGAAGTCCATTTAGTCTTTTCAGTTTGCCAATGTGCATTTACAACTGTATGCTACAAAAACACACAAACACAACCTAATTTCCCCAGCAGAATCAGTTCACTAACACCGAATATGTAAAACAGACTTCAAAAGTGAAGTTCAGGCTTCCAAACTCTAATTTCAATCTGTGTCCAACTGCCAACTACACTTCTGACTCATATTTCTTCTCATGTACCTTCTCTATAGCTTACTGAATTTATTCAACTTACCTAAAGCTTCAAACGTGGATGCCATTTAATGGTCCACTGTAGTGATTTTCTATTTTACCTGTAAATCACTTTTATTTAAATAATTGTTTCAAGATCCTTCAGTGACATCTGCAACTCTTGAAATACAGTGGAGTGAGAAATTATTATGTTCAAATGACCATATTCACTTTAGTATTTCCTTTCCTTGGACTGAGGCAGATCAGCTGGTAAATTAGACTGTTATGAACACTGATTCCTCTGCTTTATCACTTCGTACTTGCAGGAATTAAAATTAATTTTTTTTTCTATAATGGCCAAAATAATACCTATTTAAGGAGACAGTGACAAACCTAGCAAATTTTCTTGCTGATATAAAGGGAGGGGGAAAAAAAGGGAAAGAAATCATGTTTGCTGTTTTTGAAGAACTAAATGGATATAAACTGTCAGACTCTGGGTCATCATTAAGCACAGGCCAGAGCACTGGCACGAGTGACCGTGTTGTGAAGCCTATGAGCTTTATTTGGTTTTTAGTTCACATTCCTGTAGAATGAGACATTCTTAATTTGGGAGAACTACGGGTAAACATTTATGGGAAAAAATTATTAAATATTTCCTTTCACAAAGGTAGCAGGCAAAATAAAAATAAAAACAACTCCTGCACAAAATGCTAAAGGTGGTCTTTAACTATCAAAATTCAGCACAGCAAATAGAGGTATCAATGCTCATTTCTGACAGGCACTTGGGGCTTTTACTACTGAGTTACCAATCTTCCCTCTGCTATTTACCATTCACAACCTCTTACTACATTTATTTTCAGATTGGAATAGTATTATCCATATGTGGAATGGATATCCAAATAGTCCAGCCCATCATATGCAGGTCACCAGTCACTTACATACACTTGCACCTAGATTTAGCATTACAGAGGAAGTGAAAATACTTACAAGATAAGGGTACTTATTACACCACCTGATGTAATACATAACTATTGGTCACTTCCCAAACCTCTCACTGAACTCCAGTAGCCTTTGAGAGCTGTTTGCTGCAATTCAGTTTATGAGACAATATTTTAAATGTTCTTACTCCAAAGAACTCTTGGAATGATGAAGACGTCTGAATATTTTCTTTCTAAATATGAAACATGTTCTGCCTGCCGAAGATTTCAGAATTTTAAACAAATATAAAACACAGTTTATTCACCCCAGTGAAAGAAGACAGCCTGTAGAGGGGTCTGAGGCTTGAGTGGGCACTGCAATTTGTGCTGGCTTTAGCCCTCGGCACTACAGCTCATTTATCTGAGAAATCCACAGGAACACCTAGAACACCTAGATCAGATGTGTTTTGATCGGTGTGTACAGAGAGCTGAATCTTATCCTAACTCAACAAGCAGGAACATGTTGGCCTGACTGTACATGGACCAGGGATATCAAAGCTCTCTTCCTCCTCTGACCAAGTCAGATCAGATACAAACTTTCTCTAGAGAAAATTCAATGACACACACACACCACTGCTGTATTATAAACTTTATGTGATTCTTAGCTACTGAAAATACAGAAGATTGCCTCCTCTTCCTTGTATCTATAAAATGAAGTTCCTAGCTTCTTAGGAAAGGTGTTCCTCTCCTGATCCCTCACTAATTGTCAAGACCAAAGTCCAAAGAGTTTGCACTAAATGGGCAAATCTTTGAAAAATTACCAAACCTGGTAGCTCCTTCCAGTCAGCATGCAAAGATGAGGTTGATTTTCAAAACTTTATCACAATTGTGGTAAGGCCAAGGTTTTATTAGTACTTCCAGTATTTGAAGCAATTTCCTATAAACTCCCCAATGTAGCTCAAAAATAATCTGGAGCACCATCAGTATAACAAAACCTCAGGTGTATGTTTTCCCGAAATGTCATGCAAACATCTAGAAGAGTTCTCTTTGTGGTATCACCTTAATGGTGTCACACATTCTCCAGAAAAGGAGAAGTCAGTAACAATAAAGCAAATTTTGCTTCTCAGATGTCCAATGAAACAACACACCAAAGATTTAATCTTCCAAAGGAACAGGCAACAGATAATTTAGCAGAATTAGTTTCACAGCACGGTGTGTCACCACAGTTATGCATAAAGATGTCACAGAGCTTGGCCTTTGAGGCAAGAACAAAATTATTGAAAAACAAGACTGACAGGAGGAGAGAAACTATTTTTCCCTGGGAACTGAGCTATGCTAAATAACTGATCCTCCTTGGAAACCTCCTGTAGCATACTTTGACTGTTCACTAGTTAACCTGCTGCCTGTCAGAGAAACTGGGAGTATTTATCAGCTGGTGTTATTAGTCATGTGACTTCAAATATTAATCATATTTATTAAAAAAAGTTGGTGTAGTAATTGCAGTTTCTTGCTCATGAGGGATAAAATGCTGCATTCTACTTCATTTTATTGAAAATTTCAGAACTATGTTAACTGCTGTCTAACATATCTAAAATATAGTCAAATTAAGTAATGTTTTAAAAATTGAAATATTATTTGTATGTAGCTTACTATATTTCTTATAGGAAACAATAGAAGGGTAAAATGCCCTAACAAAGAATCAAGATATTATGACATCGTAAAAGAGATAATCCTACCTGATTGCCACACCTTTATAAATTATGTATACAGAGTCTTTTGTTCCCTGGTTTTTGGAATGTCAAGCAACTCATAAATAATAATCTGGACCTAAATAAACATAGGCTAGTTAAAAACCCTGTATTTGTTTAAAGCATTAAATGAATCATTACTTCAAGTATTCAAATGGCAGTATCTTCCCTCAGTTTCTTACCTAACCTCTCTTTTATAAAGGTAACCTAAAACTATGCCAAGAAGCTATCGGCAAATTTTTCTCAATCTCTTTAAAGCAATCACCAGACAGTTTTACATACCTTCATAAATGCTTAATATTATTATATTATGCTAACTTAAAGTAAGAAG
>WBNP01054701.1:1184-15774 GCA_013401095.1 Passerina amoena
AATAATGCTATATTTATGTTAAAATTATATTAAAATATATAAACATAAATATATTATAATATATTATAATATAATTTATGTATAATATATTATATTTATTTGTATACATAATTTATATATAAGATATATTTATATTAAATATTTAATCTATATTTGTATTAAAATATCTATATTAAAAATAAATATAATATATATTGTAATATAATTTATATTTTTTATATATAACATATATATTATAATAGAATTATAATAGAAACATATATAATATATTTAAAATTATATTTATAAATACAATTTTTACATAAATTTATAAAATATATTTTTATATAAATATAAAAATATACTTATAATTTTAAAATATCAATATTATATTTAAAATTATATTTATAATAATGCTATATTTATGTTAAAATATAAATATTATTTATATTTTAATATAAAATATAAAATCGAACATACAGCACAAAAGGACCTGCAGAGAAGGGATGTGGTGACATGAAGTAAAACCAGAGGTGGTTCAGGGGATGGGGAAAGGCTCTCTGAGCATGCTGGAGTGATTTATATACTTGGAAAGTGTTAAAGGCATTTATTGTTATGGTTAAAGGCATTTAAAGGCAGTGGTTTTCCACACTGGAAAAGGCAGGCAGAGCTCCTCACATGGAGGCATTGTTGGCAGGATATTTCCCCTTTTCCCTGGATTGTGCCCTTCCAGTCCTCTGGCTGGCAGATGCTCACAGAAATTTTGCAGGAGTTGCTAGCTCTGACTTTTTCATTTGGTTTTTGGTTGTTTTCCCTTCCAGGTCTTACACCAGACTTTTCCTCAGCACACATTCCTGATGAATGGTCTGATTCATGGAGTCAAGGTAAGGAATATTCCTCACAGGATTTCCTTTAAATCTGCCATGGGTGCAAGAAGGACAAGCCATTATTTATTTATATAATTTGCTGATATCAGCCAATATTTGGCCACTTTGAGGGAGTTCTGGCAAACCTGATGCAAAAGGGAGGACACAGACATGGGACAGCTGATTTCACTGAGCAGGAGTGACAATCAGCTGAGTGTTTCAGTTGGAAATAATCTCACCAGCATGAGATCAGCCCTGTGCCCATCCTCTGGAGCATAACAGAATGACAAATCAGTGACATCTAAATTTATTGGTGATGGAAACTGAAACCAAGTGGCCTCATTGACCTGCAGGCAGGAGGTGGGGATGTGCTGTGGGAGCTTCTTGCACTAGAACAGAATTGCAGGCAACAGTTGTGAACAGGGAATATTCCTGAGTGAATATTCCCTGTGAACAAGGTATATTCCTGAGCTCTGACTGGGGAATCAGGCACCACAGACAGTTCTTGGCTGTCTCTGCCAAGAGGATCTTGAAAAACAACCCCAGCACTGAAAGGCTCTGCCCTGCCTGCCTCAGGCTTGGGAGATGTGGCAAGGCTTTGAATAATTTTATTTGTGCTTAATGGCCCTGGCTTCTCATTGTGTCTGTCCTGTCTCCACGTCCAAGAGAAAGCTTTCCCCAGAGCTGCAGCAGCTGCTGCCATGCTGGAGCTGTGCCAGCAGCTCTCCAGGTCCTGGCAGGGCTGCCTGGGTGCACAGAGCAGAGCTCTGCAGGGAGCAGGAGTGCTCAGGATTTGGTTTTGGGGATTTGTTGTTAAACTGCTCTGTTGTAACAGCATTGGAGCAATCAGGAATGGGTTGTCTCCTCCTGATGTTGTTGAAAGCTCTCACTAAAGGGGTTTCTCTCTCCTCTGGTCTGTCTGTCCATCCCAGGGTCTGCTCTCTTTCCTAAGTGCCCCACTGATTGGTGCTCTCTCTGATGTCTGGGGCAGGAAATCCTTCCTCCTTCTCACCGTCTTCTTCACGTGTGCACCAATCCCCCTGATGAAGATCAGCCCCTGGTGAGTTCACCCTCAGTACAGCCCCAGAGGAAGAATCACCTCCATCTCAAGAATGGAGGAGGATGCTCAGCCTAGACACTGACTTGTCTGCTTCTGGAGGGTTCAGTTGGGAATACAGGGTTGGGCTGTCCCCTGTGCTTGTTCCTCAGCTCAGTGCATTATTTCTGTTAGGGAAAATAAGTGATAAAACTTCAGGGGTCTCCAGATCAAGACTCCTTGTTCTGGTGCACTGGAACAGGATGGACTGGAGGCCAAACAAGGGAGAGGCTCTGCTTCAGCAGCTGTGGACCAAGGTGTGGCTGCTCTCTAACTGTGCCTTGGGCTCTTGCAGGTGGTACTTTGCTGTCATTTCCATGTCTGGAGTGTTTGCTGTCACCTTTTCTGTGATTTTTGCCTATGTTGCTGATATCACACAGGAGCATGAGCGCAGCACGGCGTACGGCCTGGTAAGGAGCTGAGTCACTGGCCTGGCTCTTGACAGAAATATCTGGGGCTTTGCAGGTAGGAGAGAGAGAAAATTAGGGTGGGAGATTGACTGATCACACAGACTCCCTGTCCTTCTGTCTGTGATTTAGCTCTGAGGGGAGGCTGATCTCTGCCCACTCTGAGTGCTGGCTGTGCCTAAACCAGCCTGGCCCTTCCCTTTTCCACACCAGGGAAGGGGAGCCTGTGATGCTTGGTGTGATCCTGCCCTTCCTTTAGCTTTACAGCACCATCCAGGCATTCCTAGGACAGCTCTGATTCCCTTTTGCTAGAATTTAGCCCAAGAGAATCTGTCATGTGTGAATTCTTATTTATCTCTCCATCAAAGATGCCAAAAAGAGTTCCCTGGGTCAGTGAGGAGGAGGAAATGGGCTCTCCATCAAAGATGCCAAAAAGAGTTCCCTGGGTCAGTGAGGAGGAGGAAATGGGCTCTCCATCAAAGATGCCAAAAAGAGTTCCCTGGGTCACTGAGGAGGAGGAAATGGGCTGTAGGAAGAAGAGGTTGCAGAGAATTTTTGTGTTTGCAGGTGTCAGCCACGTTTGCTGCCAGCCTGGTCACCAGCCCGGCCATCGGCGCGTACCTGTCCCAAGCCTACGGTGACACCTTGGTGGTTGTGCTGGCTTCAGGGGTTGCTTTGCTGGATATTGGCTTCATCCTGCTGGCTGTGCCCGAGTCACTGCCTGAGGAGATGCGTCCAGTCTCCTGGGGAGCCCCAATCTCCTGGGAACAAGCTGACCCATTCGCTGTGAGTGAGCCTGCTGCCGTGTGGGAAATGGATTTCTCAAAAATTTGTATAAAATTTATATAAAATCCAACACTGCTCTTTTCCTATGTCCTGGTAATGCTTAATTTTTGCTTTAATCCTGTTGATTTTTAAGGTGTTAAGCCCTTGGTTTGGCTGTCTTTGTACCTGTTTTTTCAGTGATATAAAGTGAAATTTTAAAGCATTTTTTAAAAATGTTTCCCACCCCTTTCCCTGCAGTCCTTGAGGAAGGTGGGTCAGGACTCCACAGTGCTGCTCATCTGCATCACAGTCTTTCTCTCCTACCTTCCTGAGGCCGGCCAGTACTCCAGCTTCTTCCTCTACTTGAGACAGGTCAGTCTCACAAAGCTCTGGGTGCAGGAAATCCTGCCCTATAAATACAGCCAGACTTGTGTCATCTGTCCCAAGGTGGCTTTTCTTGGCCAATAATTGTAAGAAAAAGTGAAATTGTAAGAAATAGTGATTTTTTTTTTCCAGCTCTCCTGAAGAATGTGTGAGCCTGCTGACTGCTCTAGGCATTGCCAGGGGCAGGGCCTGGCTTGGCTCCTTGCTGGTGTCTGCCTGGCCATCCTGGCTGTGCCACCTTCAGGCACTGCAAGGGCAGCTCATTGATTCAAAACCATTTTTTCAGCCAGAGGAAAATCTTCTGTTTGATTCCTATGGCAGCCCAAAGGCAGAGCTGTTAATGTGCAGGTCCCTAGAAGGAAGTTCAGTAAACATGAGTGACATTGATGGAGGGGCTCTTTTCACCTGGTACAAATCTGCCTGAAATCCCTCTTTGATGTTTTCACAGGTCATTGGTTTTTCCTCAGAGACTGTAGCAGCCTTTATTGGTGTAGTTGGAATTCTCTCTATACTGGCTCAGGTGAGAAGCAATTTCTGTGTTGGCTTGAGCAGTCTGCTGTAAGAATGTCCAAAATTTCTGAGCTGGGAGTTGTCAGAACTCCTGTGGCCACACAGACTTTTGAAACAAAGATCTTAAATTGGGAGGGACCCATAAGGATCATCAAAGTCCTTCAGGTTCCTGTCCTCTTGTCTCCTGATTGTTGCCCTTTTTCTTTGCCCCTGCCTTGAAAACTCCTGTTTTTCTCTCCAGACAGTGGTGTTGGGAATTCTCATGCGCTCGATAGGGAACAAAAACACCATCCTGCTGGGCCTGGGCTTCCAGATCCTGCAGCTTGCCTGGTATGGCTTTGGATCACAGCCTTGGTGAGGGTTTGCCCACATTTCTGTCCCTCTGTGACCTCTCCCAGCCTGCAGCAGCACAGGGTGAGGGCTCAGGGCTGCTCCTCACAGCTGCCTCCTTCTTCCCCAGGATGATGTGGGCAGCAGGAGCTGTGGCTGCCATGTCCAGCATCACCTTCCCAGCCATCAGTGCCATGGTGTCGAGGAGCACAGACCCTGACCAGCAGGGTGAGTGCTTGGGGACACATCTGGGGGATTTTCTGAGACCCTGTCAAAAGGAGGAATAATGAATCCGACTCCATGTTCTTAGAAGGCTAATTTATTATTTTATGATCTATAAAGAATATAATATATTAGAATATTTATTATATTCTGATATATTGTATTCTGTATAGATCATAAAATAATATATAATATTCTAATAATAAAAATAAACAAATTAATATATAATATTACAATATAAAATAATATATAATATTAATATATCAGAATATAATAAAATATTGGAATATAATAATATATCAGAATATAATATATTAGAATATAATAATATATCATAATAATAATAAATTAGAATATAATATATTCTAATAAAAATATAATACATTATATTCTTAATATAATATATTAAGAATACTAAACTAAAACTATATTAAAGAATAGGGAAAGGATACAGAGAGAAGGCTAAGTATTTTCTGAGACCATGTCAAAGGGAGGAATGATCAATCTGACTCCATGTTCTTAGAAGGGTAATTTATTTTATGATCTATAAAGAATATAATATATTAGAATATAATAATAATATAATATATTAAGAATACTAAACTAAAACTATACTAAAGAATAGAGAAAGGATACAGACAGAAGGCTAAAAGATACTAATGAAAACTTGTGACTCCTTCCAGAGTCCTGACAAAGCTGGACCATGATTGGTCATCAAGTCAAAACAATTCACATGAAACCAATAAAACAATGACCAGTTGGTAAACAATGTCCAAACCACATTCCAAAGCAGCAAAACACGGGAGAAGCAAATCAGATAATTCTTGTTTTCATTTTTCTCTGAGGCTTCTCAGCTTCCCAAGAGCCAATCCTGGGCAAAGAGATTTTTTGGAAAATGCCACAGTGACACACATCTGCTGGGGGGTTCATCCCAGCAGGTGCTGAGGTGGCACAAGGAAGGGAGGGCTTGGCAGGAACATCTGTGCCAGCTGTGCTCACAGCAATATTCACATTCTTATCTTTGACCACGGCTGGTGCTTTAATGGGGAACTCCCAAGTCATGAAAATGGATGTTTGGTGTTGTCCCTCTGAGGCAGAGGAGGCTGCTGCATTTTGCCTGCCTCACAGTACATCTCTGAATACTCAATTGAATTCTACTTAATTGGAAATTGTTGCTTGATTTGCCCATGCTTATTTCAGTCTGCAAAGCAGCAAGCCCAGCATTACTGATTTTTCTGGAACCTGGCACTGAGTGAAGCTGCTCATCTGCAAATCCCTCCCCTGCACAACAGCCCAGATCCAAGTGCTTGATCTTGTTTCTAAATATGTATCCTGGAATAAAACAAGTTTCTTTGGAGAGCTGGAGGCATTTCCCCCGTTCTTCCCTCTGTCCCCAGGTGTGGTGCAGGGGATGATCACTGGAATTCGGGGTCTGTGTAATGGCCTGGGGCCAGCACTCTATGGTTTTGTCTTCTATCTCTTCCACGTGGAGCTGAACGAAATGGCTGAGGTGGAAACGTTGGGCAAGGCCTCCAAACCCAACATGGCCAACCCTACAGATGAGGTACCTTCTCAGCTTCTCACTCTGTTTTCTGGGCTGTGTTTGCCCTCATGCTTGAATCATTCCTCTCTCTCTCTCTCTCTCTCTCTCTCCAGAGCAGCATCATCCCTGGGCCACCCTTCCTGTTCGGGGCGTGCTCCGTGCTGCTGTCGCTGCTGGTGGCCCTGTTCATTCCTGAACACAACCTGGCCCTGAGGTCGGGCAGCCACAAGAAGCACAGTGCAGGGGCTCAGGCACACCCCCACAGCCCACCAGCTGGGGGGTCTGATGGCAAGGAGCCCCTCCTGGAGGACAGCAGTGTGTGAGGTGGGACAGGGGACCTGCCTGGGGCTCGACTCCGCATCGAGGATGGACTCAGCAGGAGTTCAGGGAAGGGGAGAGGGATCCAAGGTATCAGACTGTGCCACTAACAGCTACTGAGGAGGGATGAGGTTTCCCTTCGAGCCAAATACACCCAGCTGGTGCAAAAATGGAATTGTATCACCTGGTGCTGATGGAAAGGGGAGATAGGGAACTGCTCCACTGGAGGGATAGTTCTGGAAAGCAAACCTGCCCTTGTGAGTGACCCCTGTGTGCCCTGCCAAACCCTCTGCCTGGGCCGTGCTTGGTGGGAGCTGCCCCTGGAATCAAATCTGGCATTTGCTCCATGCCCCATCCCTGCCAGAGCTGTTGCTGCTGGTGCCCCTGGCAGCCCTGCAGGCTGTGGTGGCACCCTGAGGGGACAGGGGGGGTGTGTGAAGCACAGGGGGGCCAGCCCTGAGCTTCCTCTCTGCTGGAGGGCCCCATTCTGCCCCAAGTGAGACTTAGACCAAAAGAATCTAAATCTACTGACTTCATGTTCTGATGAAGAGGATAAAAATGAAGAAGTTGCAGCTGAGAACGGCAACTCCATGAATTACAAACACTTGGATGGCCACAATGGCTGTGGTTTGTTTGGTTTTTCTTTTTTCTTGTCACTCTGAGGTGGCATTTGCCTGTTGCCTCCACGGGCAGTAGGTGGAAGAATTTTTTTCTTTTTCAGAAATCTTTTCCTGGAGCTGTGAGGGTTGTTTAGGAGATACAATTCTCTGGCAGGTTGGAGAAACAGCTTGGCTGTGCTGAGCACTTTGGAGATGAGTGGTTTCCTGGGAGAAAAGTCACAGAAATGTCTGTTTACCTTGAGCATTGTACAAAGAATGCTGGTTTGCCCCTGGGCTCCTACCATCTGATGCTAAACCCAAAGAGTGTCCAGAGCTGGTTTGTTCTCAACCCAATAGATCCTGATGATGAAGGCTGTGTTGGTTTGGATTCCATGTGGTATTTCTGAGCCTGCTGTGGAGGCTTTTGTTTGTGGAACAGTGGAACTGCAACCTCTGCTGCAGGCTCAGCTGTGCTCAGAAAGAGCAGGAGGTGGTGAAAGGAGCTGAGGCAAACAGGGAATGTGTGGTTGTTTATAGAAATGTGGCAGAGGGCAGGAAACAATTGTTCTGATTTGAGTAAATAAAAAGTGGTGGCATTGAGCAGTTCTGGGAAGTAAGGACCAAACCAAGGACACTTCAGGCATCTTTTGTTAAAGGAATTGAGGGTGCAGCAACAAACCAGTCTTGCTTTGGCTGTTCTCTGTGGGTTTGGGGAAGGTTACCCAGGGGAGAGCAGCCAACAGGGAGGCACTGCTGGCCCTTTGCACACACACAGCAGTGACTGCAAATGCCATCTGCTTATCAGAGGTGGGTATTGAAATAAAAGAGTTGGCAGTTTGCTCTGCATTGATCTGGCCTGGTGGCAGCTGCTGTGCTCAGAACTGGAGCAGCTGGGATGCTGAGATGGGTCTGGCTGCAGGTCTGGGGAGGAGCAGAGCCAGCAGAAACTTCCTTGACCTGCCATGACTCCATTTTTCCCTTCCCACAAGGTCCTTGTGGTGACACTCCCAATTCCCAAACATCAGTGGGATGGTCAGTACTGTGTGTGCATGGCAAGCTTTTATCCTGAAGGAAATCCTGTCACTTGCACTTCCAGGCAGCAGTTCCCCCACCTCTGTTCCTCACAAAAATGCCTTTTTTAGAAGGGACTTTTCCCAAGTCCTGGCAATCTGTTGATTTATATGGGTTAAAGTGAGCTGAAGTAGGATTTCCCCTCACACACAGATGAAGTAAAAATATAGAATTGTTACCTCAGAGCTTCACGGGTACAATACAGTGACACGTTACAAAAAGATGAGCATAATTTATATGAAAGAAAGTATATAGAGATATATTTTTAAAAGTCCTCTCCCTTATTGCATAGTTTATTGAAACCAATGTGTTTCTGGTCCCATTCCCTCTCACCACTGCTGCTGCCTGTGGCTTCTCAGCCTCTCCTTCCCCTCAGACCCCAGAACTGTCCAGAATGTTCCCTCCCAGCTCATGTCCCTCACCCCTGAGCTTCTGGTGATGCTGACATGGTGGGCCTGGAGTGTTTTGGTGTCCCACTGGTCACCAGTGGGGTTACTGGTGCAGCTGGGGTGGGGATATGGCAGTGGGTGGATGGAGGGGGGCACGGCACCAGGCAGCAGCAGGACCTCTCCAGGTGCCATCCCCAACAGAAAAGTGGCTTGTGCTGGTGTGCAGAGCTGGCAGCAGGGGCTCTTTGAGGTGCAGGGAGCAAGCAGGGATCCCCTCCCACCTTGTTGGGGTTCCTCTCACCTGGTTTGGTGAGGCCTTGGCCCGGTGCCTCCCCTTCCCTCCTGCTCTGCCTTGGTGGGACAGAGCAGGAGCTGGGCCAGGCAGTGCTGGAGCTGAAGTTACCAGAGCCAGATGAAGAACAACTTGTTCTGAAGGGCTGGTGCTTCTGCAGCATCCCACGTGGAGGCTGGAAAGGCTGTGTGGAGCATTCAGCTGGTTTTTGCCAATTCTCGTTACTTTCTACGAAAACGCAACTTTTTAAAAAGGAGTCTTTTCTTAAAATCTGCTTGATCTGCTGTGCAGTGCCTGAGCCTGGCTGTTTAACGTTGGGATTCCCAGGATTTGTCTGCAGGGACTTAAAAAAATCTGGGATGGTAACAGCAATGCCCAAACACAAGGCAAAAATCATCTCAGTTGCCTGTCGGCAGTCCTGGCAGGTCAAGTGAGTTCCAGCTGATCTTGTTGCATTAAAAACCTGAGTTACACCATTGCTTTCTCTTCTGCCATTAATTTTGCTAAGTAGGAACTTTTTACTTCCCTGTTTTTATTCTTTTTCTGCACTCCAAAGGCTGTTGACAGCTGTGGTATCTTTAAAGCGTGGGCACTTGGCCCCACCTCTGCTCTCTCACAGGTCATCACGTGTGTTTGTGTCTCTTTTTTTTTTAAGCTAATGATAAAATGTATTTATTTTGGTTCAGGTTGTGTTTGGAACTGGCTAATCTCTCCCTCTGATGGATTATTTATTAAACTGCTGCTTTCCTGTTGTGTCAAAGGTCTCTGTCCTTATTCCTCTCCATCACCAGTGGCACCAGGCAGCTTCTGCCCAGAATTTAAATTCCTTTTGAGAATTAAGTGAAGATGTGGGATAGGTTTGGGAGAGCTGGGTGAGGGTTGCCAGTCCCTGCCCCAGCCCAGGATGGGAAGCAGCTCCCTGCCCCACTGCAGCCTCCTCCTGGACTGGTTTGAGTAACCCAGACTCTATTGTCTTCATTTTTCAGCCAGGCCTAATTTAGATCTTATCTGACTCATTTAAACACTCTTTGTGGCGGCTGAGGATGGTCCTAAGTGACTAATATAATCCAAAAAAATATAAACACATCCAAGCCAGCTCTGGGATGAGAACTACTGCTTGATGGATGGTATCCTGGAAAAACGAACCATTACACAGCCTGTTGCTGTGTAATGCATTTCCTCCAGACTGAAACTAGCTTTTGTTTTATTGTTTCCATCTTTAATTGAGAGAAAACCTGTGACTTGTCCCACGTGAGGTGGCTGGAGAACAGAGGGCAGGTGTTGCAGTGCAGGATGTTGCTGCCCACCCTTCAACAACATCCTGCACTGCTCTGGTGGCTCCTGGGGCAAAGCCTTGTCCCTTCTGGTGCCAGACCCCAACCCAAGGGGCTCTGGGGGTATCCTGTGCTGGAGCCAGCACTCGTCCCTTGGTGCTTTGTGGCTCCAGACTGAGCTGTTTTGTTTCCTGAGCAACATCTCTGCACAAAGTTTTGCCCTGCACAAATCCCCGCGCCTGCCCTGAGGGAGGAAGCACAGTCTGCCTCCAGGAAAGGTGTTCAGGCCCCTGAGTCTGGAAAAGCAGCGTTGCCTTCACTCCTTCAAAGGCTTCCTGTAGGCTGGAAAACACTCCTGGTGTGTAAACTTGCTCCTTGTGCCCTGTGCACGAAACCAGGTGCTGTCCCTGTGCTCCTCTGGGCTGGGGGAAGGTGAAACAGAGGTTGTGGTGGGTTCACCATTCAGAGTGAGCAAGAGCTGCCCTGGGGGCTCTGCCACATCACTCTGAGCTGGGCCAAGTGCCCTGGCTGTGGGGCTGAGCCATTGGAACTGGAGGATTATCAGCTTTTGACTCCATTTTCCTCTGTGTTGCCTCCTCTGTGGGTGGCTGGGGCTGCTCTGGGCACTCCAAGCCCCAAAACAGAGAAAGCGCAGCACAAGGGTCTTGTAACTACTAATTTCTTGAGGTCTAGGAAAATCTGGGGAAGCTTCTTTTTAAGATGAGGTGGTTCCCTAAATGCTCAGCTCTCATTCAGACACTGATTCAGGGCTTTTCTCATCACACCAGTGCCACAATCAGGGTTGTGGGAGAGGCAAGTGTGTCCTCAAGGTTCCCAAACAAATTTCTGGGAAGATCCTGGCAGTGTGGGAGCAGCCCTGGCCATGGTTTGTCCCAGGGCTGGGCAGGGGGGCTCTGGAAAACCCGGGAAGTGGCTCTGTTAACACAGGATGGAAGGAACAAAAAGCCCAGCACCATTAATCACCTGCTTCGGCTGAGTGAGCACATTTGGTGGGAAGTGTTTACAGAGCACTTTCCTTGCTCAGAGGCCTCCTGCACCCTCAAGAGAATTAATGGCATGACCTTCTAAAATGATGCATGGCACGCCCAGTGCATGGAGCTGCCTCTCAGAGCAGTTCCCAGCTGGGAAATGTCCAAAATCTCCAGCTCCTGTGGTGGCACTGGGTGCAGAGATGGGCACATCCCTCCCTCAGCCCTTTGGGACCTTCCCCAGCCTTGGCTGCAGCCTGGCAGGGTGGGATGGGGCAGAACAGGGCTCATCCCTCCATGGGGAGCTGGGTAAGAATGAGGGAGTGGTGCCAGACCCAGCAGGGCCCCAGGACAGATGCTGGATAATCCAGGGTGTTCAACCTCCTCTGTGGTGACACTTTCTCCAAGCTTCACAGGAACACCTGCTTCCATCCCTGAAAATGCCCTGTTTGAGGAATAAACAGGAATAATCAGCGCCCCAACAGGGCTGATCACAGATCCTGGCTCTGCTTTTGGGGCAGGGCCCTTTCCACAACCCCCAGCAGCTCTTGGGGTCATGGAAAGGCTGGTTTGCCAGGGCCTCTGGGGGAGTGATCCCTGCAAAAAACCAGGGATAGAGCTGGATCTGAGGCACATCCCGGGGTGTAATGCCTGTGCAGGGTGATGGGGGCCCTGCAGCCTCACAGGGACCCTCCAGGACAGGGATTTTCCTGGGTTTGGGGGGGGGCTGCCGGCTTGGCTGTCGGCTGGGCGTTGTGCAAGAGCCGAGCTTGGAAGAAAATCAGAAATCTCCCTCTGGAAATACCCCTCGGGCGGGAAGTTGTGGAGATCCTGGGGCCGGTGCTCATGGGGGCGGTTCCTACAGGGCTTAAGAAGGGCTGAGGCTGGAGCCGGCGGCCAGAAGGAGACAGCCCCGGCCAGCAGCACCCGCTCCTTGGAAAGAGGGAAGGAATGAAAGAAGGGAAACCCAGCGCTGCTGCTGCCCTGTGCGTGATGGAGCCGGCTCCTGTCCTCCTCCTCCTCCTCGGCTCGCTGTGGGGCTGCAGCGGTGAGTGCCAAGGGCCACCCTAAACCCCCGAGCTGCTCTCTTTGCTTCACCCTCCGGCCCCAGGAGCTGTCCCCGAGCCGTGACAGCCACCCCGTCCCCAAATCGCTGCTGTCCCCGCAATGGGGGCGCTGGTGGCTGTCCCCTCCCCTGACCCTGCACTTTCCTCCTGCCCAGGTGGCCCCGCTGAGCGGCTGGTGGTGACACCGCGGGAGCCCGTGGTGCCCTTTGGGGGCTCGACAGAGCTGAACTGCTCCTTGGCCTGCGCAGGGGGCAAGGTGGAGTGGAGGGGGCTGGACACAGCCCTGGGCACCATCTCCTCCTTCCCCACCCACAGCATCCTGCACATCAGGCACGCCACGGTGGCCACGGAGGGCATGAAGATCTGCCAGGGCAAATGCCACGGGCAGCACTACCAGAAATGGGTCACACTGAAGGTTTATGGTAAGCACTCCCTGTCGCAGACATCTTTTATGGAAAATCTTTTCTTTAGGATTTTTCTTCCTGAGAAGCTGAGAGGCCTGAGGAACAAAATGTAAACATTGATTATCTGCTGCTGCAGAATGCAACAGGTAGATTTTTGATTAGCCCATGTTAGATGTTTGTAATTAATGGCCAATCACAGCCCAGCTGGCTCAGACAGAGAGCCCGAGCCACAAACCTTTATCATTCTTTGCTGCTATTCTATTCTTAGCCAGCCTCCTGATGAAATCCTTTCTTCTATTCTTTTAGTATAGTTTTAATGTAATATATATCATAAAATAATAAATCAAGCCTTCTGAAACACGGAGTCAGATGCTCATCTCTTCCCTCATCCTCAGACCCCTGTGAACACCGTCACAACTCCCCAGCCCATCCCTCACTGCCTCCTCCCAGCACAGCCCTGCACCCCCAGGGCAGCCCCTTTCCTCCTGAGCTAAAAATCACCCCTGACCCTGCTTTGACTCCTTTCCAGCCCTCCCAGACACGCTGAGGCTGGAGGCAGCTCCCCACATCCTGCGCCCAGGCCGCCCTGCCAGCCTGACCTGCTCAGCCGCGCACCTGTATCCCCCCACTGGGCTGGCCCTCACCTGGTACCGGGGGCACCACGTGCTGGAGAACCTTACAGATCCTGACTGCAAGGATGCTGATGAGGAGGAGCTGTGTACCATCGTTTCCAGCCTGTCGGTGAAGGGGACAGAGGTGGCAGAAGGGGTGGAGTTCAGGTGCGAGGTGACGCTGCGCGTCGGGCAGGAGACCTTCAGCAGGGTGGCATCTCTGGTGGCAAGGGCTGAGGGTGAGTGCCAGGAGGGGCTGGGGACACCAACCTGCATGTTCCCCAGCGCCTGTGCTCCTCCTAGCTCTGCCAAGCAGCTGCACCACTCCTCAATCTCCATCCCTGTCCCTCGTGGCACTGCCCCTTCGCTCTGGGGCTGCAGCGAGGTCCCCTGTGACCAAGGCTGCTGTGTTTGCAGCTGTGATGACACCAGCCATGGGCACCTCCACGGGGAGCTCCAGCACAGCCCTCGCTCCAGGGCCAGGTGTCCCCACCACAGCACCGGACCCCAAGGCTGGCACCGCTCTGGATCTGGCTGCTGTCACCAACCCCCCCTCCACGGAGCCCTCTGTGCCCCAGGACCCCACGGCAACCCCCCACACGGCAGGTGTGGCCACCAGCACCCTCCCCGCGGCGACAGGGCCACCTGTGGGGACAATGCCAACCTGCAGCCTGCACATCTGGTCGCTGCCTCCCACCGGGACGCGGGGCAGGGCTCTGCGCATCGAGTGCCACGCTCGGTGCACCGGCAACGCCACGGTGGGCTGGCTGCGGACGCCCGCAGCCCTCGGGCAGTACCGGGAGGAGTCTGCGGGCAGCAGCTCCGCCCTGCGGCTGGACAGCGCCGAGCCCTGGCACCAGGGCCGCTACCAGTGCGTCCTGCTCGGCCACCGCGCCCAGGTGGCCAGTCTGGAGGTGCTGGTGCTGGATGGTGAGTGGATGGACCCCTGCCCTCATCGCTGGGGTGGGCTGCAGCCCCTCGTGTCCGTGCCACAGTTGGATGTCCAGGAAACTTCTCCAGACCTTCCTGGACCTCAAGGAATTAGCACTACCAGAAAGCTCCACGCCTTGTGCTGCACTTTGTTTTGGGGCTTGGAGTGCCATGGTTTAGTTAGGGTGTTGGGGTATGGGTTGGACTGGATCTTGAAGGTTTCTTCCAACCCAGTGATTCTGTGAATTATTCTGTGAATTATTCTGTGAATTATTCTGTGAATTATTCCTGTGCTCCTCTGGGCTGCGGGGGGGAAGGTCTGAAATCCACCAAGCAGGAGGTGGAACCTGCTCGGTGGAACTCAGACCTTCGCTCACCCCTCGGCATTTCCATGCAATAACAGCCCCGTGTCTTTGCAGATTCCCTCAGCTCCAGCCCTACCATCGCTATGGGCACAGCGGGATCGCTCCTGGGGCTCATCGCGACCGCTGCCGTGTCTCGGCGCCTGTGGAAGCGGTTCAGATCTCGGTAGCCGCTGTCCCGG
>WBNP01054754.1:0-21917 GCA_013401095.1 Passerina amoena
AGCTGCAGGAGGGATGTGGTCAGGGATCAGCTGGCCCTGTGGAGCCCTCCAGGCCTTGGTGTGGTGCCAGAGCTCCATGTGCAGAGCACAATGTAAGGCTCCAGCCAAAGGACCGAGGCAGGAGGGGACTGTCCCTGCAGTGACAGGATGGGGTGCTGCTGCCTGCAGCAAGGCTTCATTGTGTGCTTCTGCTCTTTCACCAACATTTCACAATCAGTTCAAATCATGCTCCTCCTTGATGTCCCTTCCCAGGTCCCACACAGGGGTGGGTGGTAGCAGGAACAGGGGAATTATTTGGGCAAATCAGGCTGGGGTGGATGATGGTTTTCCAAGCAGATTGACCTGCCAGCTCCCACACTCTGAGCTGTGCTTCCCTTTGCTGCAGAGGAATGGGATTCAGCACCTGGAGAGGGGTTTGGCTGGTGGCTGAGGCCAGCTTGGCCAGGGAAGTCTCTGGCTCTCAGGAATCTGTCCCAGTCCTGCTGTTGGAACACAGCTGGACTCAGATGTGGGGGACAGTGTGCCCAGGCTGTGCCAGGGGCTCCCGGCTCTCCCTCCCCTGCTTGGACATGCCCCACATAATCTGGATTCTTGGGCACCTCTGGCTCAGGCAGGAATGCAGTCTGGTGGGTTTGGGTGCAGAGGATTGTTTGAGGATAGATCTGAGGCTTTTCTACATCCCGGATGAGGTGGGATTGACGCAGGTTTGGTGATGCTTCATCCAGCTCCCAAAGTGACCCAGTTTTCCTGCTGGCTGAGGAGCTGCTGCTGGCCTGGAGCAGTGTGGAGCTGCAGGACGAGTCAGGGCTGCTCTGGACATGTGTCATCAGCCCCATCTCCTCCTGCAAGACGGCAATGTCTGTAATTACCCAGATCCAGGAGGGAGCAGCAGTGATCCACAGTGTTCCCTACTTCAGAGGAGGTTTGGATGCGACCCACGGCTCCACCCCTTTCCTTCCTCTTTCCCTGGATGTCACAAGGACTTGCTGTCCCTTCAAGCAGGCTGTGCACACCAGACACAGGGGACTCTGGTGACAGTCACTGGCCGGTTGATGCCATCTCCAGGTCATGGTTGTCAGGAAGTCCAAGCCTGCACTTCTTGGAGAGCAGTAGCACATTTCAAACAGAGCAATCAGGACACTCCTCAACTTTGGAAAGACGTTCTTTTCATGATGGATTTAATTCCAAAATACCTGCAGTGCATGTGGCAGCCTTTCAGGGGGGTCAGGGATCCCTTCTGGAGGCCTTGTCAAGAAAAGCAGCAGCTCTCCATGTCTCAAGGGCTGTGCTCTGTTAAGTGATGAGCTCCATGAGGACACATCCAACTGACAGCAGCCTCAAATCACAGCTCTGCTGTGCTCTCGATCATAGTGCAGCCATGAAATCACAGATCTGCTGGATTTAGATCCAGTGAGATCCCAGTTGCTGAATTAGAGCTTGAGAAGGTGTTTCTGGGCAGGTCAGTGCTTTCCCTGGAGGCTACGGGGCAGCCTCACAGTTCCAGCTGCCCCTTCTTCCCACAGTGGGCTGTCTTGGGGTGGACCCAAACCCAGAGTCACTGTCACACTCAATCCCATTCTTGATTCACATCAGTCTTTGGCTGAGCTACTCAGGGCAGGAGGGAACCCACACTGAGGTCACTGCTCCAGGTAATGGGCCAGGAGGAAAATGACTTGGGGGTGCTGGAGATGGTACCAGGTATGTCCAGGTGGGCAGGAAGGCCAAGTGCCCCCTCATCCATCCTCACCAGTGCCACACCAGAAAGCCCAGTCCTGGTGGTCCCAATACATCTCCCACCATCAGCCCCTCTTTGCTTTGTGTAGGGAAGCAGTTGGGAACGGGTGAGCAGAATTATCCCTGCACTTGGACACTCCCTGCACAGAAATAAAGGAGCTGCTCAGGCCAGGCAAGGCTGGGAGCCAGGACAAGGCTGCCCGTGAGGGCATGGCCATCCCACCACTGTGCTGTGCCAGCTCGTGCGAGGGACAGAGCATCGCTGGGATCGTGGCCTGGAGCTCAGCCTTTGCCGTGTTTGCTGCTGGAAACCAAACCCTCCTCTCCCGAAGGCATCCATCACTGCCTGGGCACGGCTGAGGGCAGCGTTCAGGGGCCATCGTGTTCTTTGCAGACGTCAGTAAATCACAGGTAAGCAATTAACTCAGCCTGTACAGCATCAGCATCTTCATCAGCTGAGGTTCATCATCACTTTTATGGCGCTGTAAAACCAGCCACGTTAACAGTGCGGCTCAGGGGAACTCTCTTGTGTCCTGATGTTTCAAAACAGCCCCTTCGGGGCTCCTGGACAACCCACTGGGCTGACCCGCGCCGGGCAGACGTCACCTCGCGGGGGATAAAGTTTATTCTTCGGGTTATTCTCAGGAACAGAGATCTGGGCAGCCCGGAGGGAACGAGCCGCCGGCTCCCCTTCACCCCTCACAGCCCCCTCGGCGCCACGACACATCCCAACCCCCGGCAGTCACCGCCCCGGGACTCCTCATTGGACAGCGGCGCTGCCAATCACGCGACAGGAGGCGGGGCCAGCACAGCTCGCCGTGAACCGCCGGGAAAGGCCCCGCCCCCTCGGGTCGCCTGGCAACGGGAGGCGCTGACGGCGGGACCTTGATCGGGAGCGGGATTCGGACCGGGATCGGGATCGGGATCGGGACCAGGATCGGGATCAGGATCGGGACCGGGATCGGAGCTGAGTGCGCTTCAGGGGTGGAGGCAGCCTGGGGCCGGCATCCCCCAGTAACCGACTCCTGAGACACCCCGTGCCGCCCCCGGGATGCCCAGGGCCGCTGGTCCCACGGACCCCCCGGATCCTCCCGCACCGGCCTCGAGCCGCCCGCCCCTCGCATGGGGTGATTCCACCGGGAATCACCGCCCCGACCTCTGACTGTTCCCCAGCCTCTGGGTCCTCCTGCTGTCCCACACCCACACTGAGGGGACCCTTCACTCCCTGTCGGTCCCTCTGCTACAGCTGTCCCCTCCCCTCCCCTCCCCTCCCCTCCCCGATCCCCTCCTTCCTCCTCCTCTTGCTCTGTCCCTGCCAGATCCCCTCCTTCCTCCTCCTCCCTCTGACAGGGACAGGCCTGGAAGGGCAGAGGTTTCCCATAGAGGTTTCCCACTAGGAACCCTACCTTTCCCTCCAGGGTGGCCCCAGGGTTCTCCACACCCTTCTGGGGACTGCAGAGCTGCAGTTTGTGCTGCTCTACCTCAGTTGCTACTCAGAAATTGTTGGGAACTTTCCCCCCACCACCCTTCAAAGCCAGGAATCCATCACTCCCTTCCCATGGGTGTCTGACGGCTGCTCTGGGACAGAGATCAGCTCTAATCCACAACCCCATGTCCTGACTCCTGCCCAGACTCAGAACTCTGGGGTAATCTCAGACTCTCATGTTTTCCCAAATTACACCATTTCTCTAATGCTGTCACTGTGTTTTCCTTTTAGAGAGAAAATCCAAGAAGGGAGATTATGTGACAGCAGCAGCACAGGGACCTCTGGATTTTCTTCCAGAGTCTCACCTTGTGTAAGAGCTGCCGTGTCCTTGCTAGACCTCAAACCACCCAGGCCACTGGTGTTTAAGTGAATCCATGGCAACAGGGGATCCAGCTGCATTCCAAGCATCCTCATGAAGCAAAGAGCCTCGGTGAAGGGCATGGCAACTCTAAGGAAGGCAGGGATCCCATTAGGTGTCATGAAGGTGTTAGATAAACGCCAGCTAAAGCCTGACAGCACGGAGACAGAAAGAATCCTGACTGTCTTGGATGAGACCATTGTCAAGCTGGAGATCACCAGGCTGATCCCACGGATTACTGCTTCCCTAGACAGGTATGCAAGGATGCTGGGACCCGAGATCACAAGCAGCCTTTTGGAGCTGCAGAAGCTTTCAATGGAAATACAGCAGCTGCACACCAGCCCTGGAGATGCAAAGACCATGAGAGCTATGGAGAAACACCTGAAGTCTTCCCTGAGAAATATCCTGAGGCTCTTCCTGGCCAACCCCTTGCTTTACCATGGGCTGAAATTTGAAGTTCGGGTGAAAGAGTCACCAGCTGATGTGTTCATCAAAGCCTTCATGGAGTTCCGGGACCTCATGCTCGAGAGGCTCCTGACCACTCCTGATGAGGAGAGGGAAATGATTCAATTCTTGAAAGACATTTCCCTCCAGGTTGAGAAAAACACAGAAATTATCTCAGCTCTACAGGGAGAGCTGGCAGGAGTCATCCAGACTCGAGATGAAGAGGTATGACCTTGTGGGAATGTGTTTTCCAACCAAGTGGAAATTTGCTTTTTACTGGAGCAAAACCTTGCTAACTATAAACTGATCCCTTTATTGCAGTTCCTAAAGAGCAAGTTCCAGAAATCCTTTCTAAACCAGATCTAAAACTTAAAACCAATACTTTTATTGTAAAATATAATGAAAAATGCATATTGCATGCTTGATTTTTTTAAACTCAAATTTGGCATGTTTTGAACCTGTTGTCACCAACCAACTTAAACAACATAAGTCCCTGAGTTCCAGAGGAGTGGCAGGACAGGCACAAACTGCTGTGGTGGTATCCTGGCAGGGTGACAGTGCCAGCTGCTTCATTCCCTGCTGCTGAAAGAATGAAAAATCATTATAGGGAGAGATTGCTCTGATTAAAATCCATTTTTAATATTTGCTCTGTCTTCACTCCTGCTTAAAACCAACATTTCTGTGACTCCCGACTCTAACAGCTGCTTTGGAGCCTTTGTGATTAATCAGTGATTATACAAATTACATGAATCTTTAATTTTATCTGCAGCTGAGGTGCAGATAATTGACTGGGCACTTCCCAGGCACTTTCCCAGCCTGTGTACCAAGCCCAGAGCTTCTGACAACAATCCTTGGTTTTCTGTCGGGGTTTCTCTTTCTCCTCCCTGCAAGAAGGGTTGGCTGAGAAAGCTTTGCCCTGCTCACTGGTGGCAGAGCCAAGGGCCTGCTTTCCCCTTTCCCTCTGCTCCTTGGGGTTCTGGGAATTGAGATTTTTATGTGCAATTTGGCAGCTTGTCCAGGACATAGGGAATAAATCTGTTTCAATGATCCCAGCTGGGGATTTCCCTCCCTGAGCTTGTCCCCCAGGCAGTCACTCGGAGCCTGATCCAGCTCCTGAGGGAGCCACAGGAGCACTCCAGGGAATCTGTTTTGGCTGCTCCTCAGGTGGCAGTGCCAGTGGGGCTTGGGATGGTTTGTTCACTCTGTGCCTTTACTAACAGGTTCCCAGAGGAGCCAGGGGAAGGTTTCCAAAGCTCCTGTGTAAATCTAACTCTTCCCTCAGCCAGCAGTGGCAGGGCCTTGGTGCTACCTGAGCTGGCCCCTGGGGGTCCTTTCTTGGATCTCCTGCAGCTTTGCAATGTTTTTTCTTCTCCTGCTCACCTTATGCCTCGGGGGCATTTCCCAAAGTATTCCTCTTGTTTTCTGGTCTAGGTTAGCAAGAAGGACAAAACAATCGAAGACCTCAAAACCGCCATGGAAGATCTGGCCAAGAACTGCAAGACTGAGATCCGGCTGATCATGAAGGAAGGGGAAAAGCAGAAAAAGGAGGATGAGGAAGCCTCCCAGGAGAGGTGTGCCAGGCTGAAGGAGGACATTCAGCGCCTGGGAACACAGTTCAGTGCACTGGTGCTGGAGCATCGAGCCTCAGAGCTGGTTCTCAGGAAGGTAAAGGGGAGGAGAGCCCTGGGACAGGAGGTTTAAGCCTTTTTGCAGAGCTGTCAGCTCTGGCTGCTGCCTGCTGCAAGGAGTTCCCTGGTCCCTGCTTGTTCCTGGCAGGATGCACATGGTGTTTGTCAGAGCACACCCGCCCTGTCCTCATGCTCTGCTGATTCCAGTGGAAAGCAGCCCTGCAGCGACAGCAGGGACAGAGCTGTCACAGGTCCTGCTCCTGCTGGCTGGGAACACCTTCCCACTGTGCTGTGACACCAGGCAGGGCTCAGGGCAGCCAGCAGGAGCAGGACACGTGTGTGATGGTGACAAACCAGGGATCTGCTGTAGAGGGAGCAGAGCAAACCATACTGCCTTGGTAGAAAGCATGTTTTAGAGCTGATTTATTGTTCAAGGTGGAATGGAGCTGATGCTGAGGGCTCAGCAGATCCTGCTCTGTCCCCAGCTTGGCAGAACAGACAAGCCAAGGAGTCAGGCTGGGCTGAATGGGGAGGAAATGTAATTTCATAGAATCATCCCAGAATAGTTTGGGTGGGAAGGGATATTAAAGCCCATCCAGTGCCACCCCTGCCCTGGCAGGGACACCTCCCACTGTCCCAGGCTGCTCCCAGCCCCAATGTCCAGCCTGGCCTTGGGCACTGCCAGGGATCCAGAGGCAGCCCCAGCTGCTCTGGGCACCCTGTGCCAGGGCCTGCCCACCCTGCCAGGGAACAATTCCTCATTCCCAAGATCCCATCCATCCCTGCCCTCTGGCAGTGGGAGCCATTCCCTGTGTCCTGTCCCTCCATCCCTTGTCCCCAGTCCCTCTGCAGCTCTCCTGGAGCCCCTTTAGGCCCTGCAAGGGGCTCTGAGCTCTCCCTGGAGCCTTCTCCTCTCCAGGTGAGCACCCCCAGCTCTCCCAGCCTGGTTCCAGCCCTTGGAGCATCTCTGGTGCCTCCTCTGGGCTCTCTCCAGCAGCTCCAGATCCCTCCTGTGCTGGGCCCAGGGCTGGGGCAGCTCTGCAGGTGGGGTCTCACCTGAGCAGGGCAGAGGGGCAGAATCTCCCCCTGCCCTGCTGCCCATGCGGGGAGCTCAGCCCAGGCTGAGGGGGTTCCAGGGTTGGGACAGGTGCAGCCCTCACCCAGCAGCACCCAAAGTCCTTGTCCCCAGAGCTGAGCAGACTCAGGAGGAGGAATGGGACCAGCAGGCAGGCTCAGGCCCCTGTAGCAACAGCTCTGCCCTGAGCAGAACATGCCGGTGACACAGAGAACTGAGAACTGGGAAAAGGGCATTTTCCTTCTCATTTGCCCTGAGTTTTCTCTCCAAACCAGTGCAGCCTGCCATGGGCAGGAAGCCCAGGTGGTGATGGGGCATCTGTCACTCTTGCATTGGGTGGTACAGCATGAAGGGCTGGGCACTGACAAAACATCAGACCCAAGTTAGAGCTGCAGTACAAGGCCCAAAATCTTTGGCAGAGGGGCTGTGCCAGGCAGTTCCTGCTGCAGTTCCTGCCACAGCAGGGCTGCTTTGGAGAGCTCAGCTCATTCCAGCACCCTGGCAGATGCATTTACTGACCACAGAAGCCTCCTTTCCTCAGCAAGTACAAGTTGTACTTGTGGTCTAAATGGCTCAGGTGAGACCTCGTGATGGCCTGGGAGCCCTTGGGCCATCCTGGGGCAGTGCCACACAGGAAATGGAGCAGGAATGATTCCACAGAGCACACATCCAGAGCTGGAGGGAACCTGCCCCAGGCTGTACAGGAGTACAGCCACTGTTAAACTGTTGTACAGCCAGAAAGAGCTGTTTCTTTTAAAAGGCACCGTCTTCTGAGTACTTTCTGTCCCAAATTCAGGTTTTGCAGTTCTCTCCTGCTTCAGTTTAAAGCTGGTTGCCTCAGTGTGTCGATGACTTGCCACATTCCATCAGACACGTTCATTTCCTCCTGCAGAAAGCAACTTCCAGGTGCTGTTCACCCCCCCAGCTCCAAGCTGTAAACCAAATAAAGACCTCTGGGAATGTCCCAGGAGAATCCTTAAACCAGGGCAAACCACATATGTGCCAGCTGAGGGAAGCTTGTCACAGGGAGGAGGTGAAATATTCAGATATATAATGATGCTGTGGCTCAAATACTTAGATATAATGATGATGTGGCTTAAAGTTTCCCTGTTTTCTCACTCAGGACACTTCTTACCAGACCTCAGATGTCTTCAAGGATCTGATCTTGTTTTGTGTTTCAGGAAAAGTGCAAAGCAGAGAAGGAAATTCACGAATGGGTCCAGAAATATGACACAGACATGACAGAAAAACAGGTGTTGGCTTTAAGTGCTTTGCTCTGCCATAAAGTCATTTGCTTGGGTAAATTCCTGTCCAAAGGGATACATGGCTCTTACCCAGGAGACCATGGAAGTGAGGCAGTTCTGCATCCAGGCAAACCTACAGGAAAGGGATCTTTGTCCTGCCTGTGTGTCTGCTGCTTTGGCTTTAGGAAAAGTTACATCCACTCAATCCCACAGTAAATCCCACAGTATCTGGGGGATAAATCTGTGCTAAAGCCCACAGTATCTGGGGGCAAATGGGTCACCATGTTCTGTCTGGGATGTCCACCTGATGCCAGGAAACAGGTTTTTCAGTTTTGCTCCAATTCTCAATCCTCATGGCCCTACCTGGTGCCCAAATCTTGCTCCTGTTCCTGCTGAATCCTTGGGGGATGTGCTGGGTGTTAAGAAACCCAACAGCCTGCCCCAAACTGAGCCATAACAGGCTGAAGGTCACATCAGCACCCCCAAAACTTGCCTCTAGGAAGGCCCTGGGGGCTTTCCTGTTCTTGCAGTATTTATGGGATTGGATAAAAGCTGTTGGATTCCTTACAGAGCAAAATACAGGGAGGGGCCTGAAAGCTGCTGCTAATTGTAAGGAATGATCCCCTGTCAGATGTTTAATAATGGGATTATTTTGGTTTCCTGTCCGTGCAGAGGCAGGAGCCCCATGTTTGGGGCAGAATTTGTGAAGGCAGACCCACCCCCACACTGACAAAACATCAAACCCAAGTTGGAGCTGCAGTACAAGGCCCAAAATCTTTGGCAGAGAGGCTGTGCCAGGCAGTTCCTGCTGCAGCTCCTGCCATAGCAGGGCTGCTTTGGAGAGCTCAGCTCATTCCAGCACCCTGGCAGATGCACTGCTGCTTCTCCAAATCTTCCATTGTGTGTGGGAGCATTTCTCAGGGGAGCATCAAGGCACCCAGCATGTCATGAAACTCCCTGGGTACTGGGCACATGCTTTCCTTTTGAATCCCTTTGGAAAGGCTCCAGACAGTTGAGGTTCCATGGCTTTGGGATGGGTTTCAGGACCCTCACCTGGGGATGTGGGGAGGAGCTGCTGCCCAGCTGTCCCTGATCCCTGCTGTCCTGCCAGACCACATATGATGAGCTCCAGATTGCCTACAACGAGGAGAAGGAGCAGTTGTCCCTGCTGATGGAGAAACACGCCATGCTGATCCAGGAGTACACCCTGATCGAGGAGGAGCGCAGGATACTCAAGGAGAAGGAGGAGGAAGCTGCACGGGAGGAGGCCAGGAGGAACAAAGCTGCCACCTGCATCCAGGCCTACTGGAAAGGCTACTTGGTGCGGTCCATCTACAAGTCAGTACTGAAGAAGGGAAAGGGCAAGGGCAAAGGCAAGAAATAAATTTTCTCTCCTTGGCAAAGCTGCTGTGTCTGAGCTCTTCCAGATAAAAGCATTGAGAATTGTAAAGGTTGGAAAAGACTTTTAAGATCATCCAGTCAAGCCAGTACCACCATGTTCACCAGTAACCCTTGTCCTCAAGTGTCACATCCTGGAAGTGTTTTATGAACACTTCCAGGGATGGTGACTATACCAGTTCCCTTGGCAGTCTGTCCCAGGGCTTTAGGACTTTTTCTATGAAAAAAAAAGTTTTGTTAAATTTAATATAAACATTCCCTGGCACAACTTGAGGCCATTTCCCTTCATCCTGTCACGTCCTGCTTGTGTGGATTTGACAGCCCACTCTTGACTTTAGGGCCCATCCTTGCAGCCTCCCTTCCCAGGAGAGAGCAGTGGCACTGGTGAGGCCCATCTCTCCTCAGACATGGCCAAGGAAGGTGTGTTCCCTTCTTGGCAGCCACAAGAGATACTGAGATCCATGAGACTTTGAGAAGTTGGCAGCCATGTAGATAGTTTGGGGTGCAGTTACATCAAGGACATTCCCTGTCCAGATAGACTTCAGTTCTCAAAAAACTACAGCCCCCAGGGAGACCTTAAAGGCCCTTCCAGTACCTAAAGGGGCTCCAGGAGAGCTGCAGAGGGACAAGGGGGAATGGCTTCCCAGTGCTAGAGGGCAGGATTGGTGGGATATTGGGAATTGTTCCCTGGCGGGGTGGGCAGGCCCTGGCACAGGGTGCCCAGAGCAGCTGGGGCTGCCCCTGGATCCCTGGCAGTGTCCAAGACCAGGCTGGACATTGGGGCTGGAGCAGCCTGGGACAGTGGGAGGTGTCCCTGCCATGGCAGGGGTGGCACTGGGATGGGCTTTAAGATCCCTTCCATGGTAACCCATTCCATGGCTCTATGAAAAGCAGCCTTTGGAGTCCAAAGCCCTCTCAGGCTGTTGCAGACCCAGGAGTGGCCCCACAGGCTGCCTCAGTGTCCCTGGTGCTCCTGCCTGAAGGACTCTCCGGGGAGGAATGGCTCACCCAGCTGCAGCGGGGCCTGAGCTCAGCCCAGAGCAGCACATGGAGCATCCTTCACCCTCGGAGCTGCCCAGCCCAGATCTCAAGGCTTGGAGCCCTCTCTGGAGAATTCCCAGGGCTGGGAGAGCCTCCTGAGCCCCCGGCATGGCTGTGACAGTGTGTGAAGGTGATGGCTGAGGATAATGGGATCAGGGGGATCAGAGAGGATCAGGGAGATGAGTGAGATGTGATCTATGATGAGGAGGAATGAAGAGGAGAGGATAAAGAGGAAGAAGGCAGGGGAAAGGGAAGATAAAAGGGAAGAAGGGAAAAAGGGCTGGGAAGAGAAAGGGGAAAGGGAAGAACCCTTAGCAGACATGGGAACACCTGGCCGGGTGGCACCTGCCACAGGCCTCCACACTGCCCTGTGGACAGGCACCGCCTCAGGCACAAAATCCAGGCCCGTGTGCTGCTGGAGGGAGCGGCCGAGCGGGACAGAAGGATGGGGCTTCTCCTCCCAGCAGGGCAGGCGGCACCCAGGAGAGTTTTTTACGGGAAAGATTTACAGGGAACAATTTTCACCGTCCCCCCCGGCCCAGCCCCCTGGCATGAAATGGCGGCGGGGGGCCAAAATGGCGGGGGCGGTGTGAGGGCGGGGGCGGTGTGAGGGCGGGGGCGGTGCGCGCCGTTCCCGCCCCGCCGCCGGGGGGCGCTCCCCTCCGCTCCCCTCCCCGTGGGGCGGTCACGTGGCGGCGGCGCCGCCCCCGCTCGGTGCGGACGGGCCGGGGCCGCCCCGGGAGCGGCGGAGCCTCGGCCGGGCCCCGCGGGGTCTATGGGGAAGGCGGCCGCGCTCTGCGGCGGCGGCACCCGCGGGCTGGTATCGCTCCTCAGCGCCGTCCCCTGCCTGGCCTGCCACGAGCTGCCGGCCATGAGCGCCGAGCCGGGCGGCCGCGGCGGCGGGGGCCCGGCGGGGGGAGCGCCCGCCGCCCCCCCGGGCTCCGACACCTACAAGGGGTGGCTCTTCAAGTGGACCAACTACCTGAAGGGCTACCAGCGTCGCTGGTTCGTGCTCAGCAATGGGCTGCTCAGCTACTACAGGTACCGGGGCCGGGGGGCCGGGCAGGGGCCGCCGGGAGGAGGGGACGGCCCGCGGGGGCTGCGCTGTTGCACAGCGAAGATCGCCTCGTATTGTTTAGTTTGGGCTTTTTTTCCTCTTTTAAAGCCAAACTCGGGTTTTGATCCTGCAGAGCCGCGGGGGTCCGGCGGAGGCAGCGGGGCCCCGGGATGATGGAACGCCCTGGATCTCCCATCCTTCCCTCTCTCTCTCTCCATCCCTCCGCTCCTGCTGCAGCAGCTCCGGCTGCCACAGCTGCCCAAATCACAACCTTCCATCCGAACACCCGAACCCCTCCTCCCCTAGCTGTGGAACCCGCTCCTGCTGCTGCTGTGCCCTGCCGGAGCCTGCGGTCCTTCCCCGGCGGTGCCCGTGGCTGCGGGCGCTGCGGTGGCGGTGCCAGGGTGGCCTGGGATGCTGTGCTGGGAATGTCGGGCTCGGGAGGTCAGCCCAGGCTGGGGCTGCGCTCCTGGGGGACAGAAGGGAGCTCCAGCAGCTGCTCCGAGCCGTGCCTGGCTCCCGGCGCTGTCTGACGCGCTGCGGGCTCGGCGAGGAGCGTGTCAGACACCCCGAGGCTGAATCCAAAGCGGTGTCATCTTCGTAGCTCCACTTGTGCTGCTTGTCTCACTCGAGTGGTGAAAATACAAATGTGGATGTTGGTGTTTTTAATCCTCCAGGAAGGATTGTGTCCCTGTGTATGGTAGAGGTGGAACGACAGGGGCTTTAAGGTCCCTTCCCACCCAGACCATTCAGGGATTCTGTGATTTGGATCATGTTTATTCTTCTCACTGGGAACACAAGTGCTCTGTCACCCTCAGTGTCGTGCAGCAGATGTTGGCTCTACTTCAGGACATGGAAACAATCCTGAATATTAAAGATGGTTAAAAGCTTTATAAAATAGTAACTCTTTAAAGTGCCAAACCTCCTGAGACAGGAATTCTCTGTAAAGGTTGTGCCAAAGCTGATTTTCCTCCCGACATAAAGTTCATCAGCTGATTTCCTCTCAGCTCCAGCTGCTGACACGTAGCCTGAAGCAGATTGCAGAGCTCCAGCTCCCTCTCAGATGTGAATATAAACTCTTCCAGCTCTAAGAGACCCCTGGAACCTGGGTCCCAGGGTCAGACTGCAGCAGCTAACACTGCAGAAGATAGATGATGTGGTTATCTGCTTGGAGTTGTTGAAAACCCTCAAAGAACTTAAGCCAAACAATCTCCCCCCCAAAAAACGTAATTACCTCTCAGTAATTCAGCTAATTTACTGTAATCCTTTCTGGAATGCCTTAACTCTGCTCAAAAAGGCTGTTGGAGTTCAACACCCCATTTGTAACCGTGTCAGAATATTATTTTTGCGTGTTAATGCCAAGTCTGTCATGAGTGAACAAGTGGTTTTCTTCAACAATTATTTTAGATGGGAACAACCAGGTTTATTTTGAGACCATTTGATCTGTTTTAGGCTGAAACAACAAACAGAAACACCCAAGGAAATTATTCTGAGCTGCATGTGAAGGAGTTGAAACTTTGTGAAGCTTTCAGGCAGGGCAGACCTTCAGCAGCTGCTTGGGGAAAGGGATGCTGGAGGATTTTGTGCTTCTTTTCATCTCTGGGCTTGATGACAGCTGAATTAATTTCGTTGTGAGTCAGGAGTACAAAAATACAGTGCAGAACACGTGGTGAAGCCTTTCCTAAGTGGAGAAAAGCCTCCATGATACTCTTCAAAACCAGCGCTCTGAAATAGTGGCTGTGTCAGCTTGAATTGCTCATCTGGGAGCGCTCCTGGGAGACAGTCTGGGGTAAAAACTGGCAGTTCTGTTTTGATAGGAATTCTGGCTCCATGACAGGAGCCAGGCAGGTGTCAGGCTGCTGCCTGTTCTCTGAGAAAGAGCATAAATCTATATTTGTCTATCTGTATATATTCTATAGAGGTCTCTGGCATTCTGAGAGTCACGGGTCCTGCTTTCTGCTGGCTCTTTGTGCTCAGCCCAGCTCAGCAGGTCCACACCAGAAGTCTCCTTTCCTGCCCTTGCAGGTGAATTGCTGTGCTCTTCTCGTGTTGCCACCTTTGTAGCTGCACAGCCCACCTGATTTAGCTGTGGCTGCTCAGGAGTAGCTTTGGAGAAACTTCATTTTGCTTGTCTGCTAAAATCATCTAAACTGGGAAGGCTGCCCCGTGGTGCCCAAGCCGCCTCCTTGAGTGGATTGATTTTGTTCCAGGTCGAAGCTTTTTGTTGCATTTGGATTTCCTGCCTCTCGCTCTTTAGCTTTAAACCCCAGCCTGTCACGTTGCCTGGAGGATTTTGGTTTGCAGAGTTGAGCTGCTGAAATCCTGGGTGTCCCCTTGGTGTCCCTGGAGGTGCTGGTGTGTGGGTGGGTGCTGTGCCATCCTCTGGAGCTGTTCTGAGCGAGAGGTTTGCTCCAGCAGCCAAGTGTTTGCTGCCCAGTTGGTTTCACAGGGACAGTTTGCTGAATTAAAGCTTCTAATTACAACATTTTTCCCAAATGGAGCATTTAAAGCCTCCTGTAGCTTTGCTACATCGATGAAGACATCAAGTCTTGCTGCCAGGGAAACTTCATGTGCCTTTGCTTTGTACTCCCTCCTCTGAACCTGTGAAAAATAACAACTGCTGAGGAATTCTTGAGGAGTTCCTGTGCAGTACCCTCCTCTGGAGGGAGGTGTGTGGGTTTAGGAAGTTCCTAAATCCACAGCAATATGGTTGGGCCATTTTACTTGCCCTTGATTGGTCCTCCTGGGTTGTTTTTGACCAAGTGTTTTGGCTGATTCAGTGATGCTGGCGTGGGAAGGCAGTTTGGGGATGCAGGACTAGTCTGCTTGACTTGCTAATGATCCAAAGTCTCTCTCTGAACTCCTCTTGCAGGCTGCCACTCAGATTTATCATTAGCTATAATTAGTGGCTCTGTATGGGAGAATCTAATCACCTTGAACAGATAAGTGTTTTCAAGGAGATTAGAGAGGATCTGCAGGTGAGTATTAATTCATCGAAGACTGGCGTTGGCTCATGTGACCATGGGTGCTCCAAGTGTTGTGTTCTCCCAGCAGCTCCTTGACCTTTCTAAGAGCTCTGGGATGTGTTGGCTCCTCTGTGGGATGGGCTGGAGCTGGGTTCCTGTGGGTTGGGTGTCTGGAGAGCCTTCAGCAGTGCTTCGTGTGGGCACGGGGTGTAATGATGAAAGCAATGACAAATGGAGAGGGGAGAACCATGCTATTGTTGGGAAGGGAAAGGCTTCTCCATCAAGCAGCATTAACTCCCCTCTTTGAGCAGTGATGGGTGCCTGGGGCACTTTAGCTGTCTTGTCTGGGTCATCCTGCAGCTCATTTCCCTGGAAAAGCTGTGTTTCACAGAGCAGCATTCTTCACCAGCTCTGTTTATCCAGCACTTAACTCTTGCTTGGCATCAGGAGGGCGTGAGCTCAACCCAGAGATATTTTTCCTGTTTCTTGTGCTGAGACTCCACTGAAAGCTGAGGAGGGGAGTTCAGGAAGGAGCGTGAAAACCACTGCTGATGGTAGAGATGTGGGGGGTTGAGGGAGCCCAGGAGAGACCTCTGGGAGCCTCTGAGTGTCCCCCCAGCACTGCCACGGCCACCACTGACCCCTGTCCCCAGGTGCCACATCCACGTGGCTTTTACGTCAGACCAGGGATGGGGACTCCAGCACTGCCTTTTCCATGAAGACATTTTCCCAGTATCCAACCTAAACCTGCCCTGGCCCAGCCTGAGGCCGTTCCCTCTGCTCCTGTCCCTGTTCCCTGGAGCACAGCCCGACCCCCCCGACTGTCCCCTCCTGGCAGGAGCTGTGCAGAGCCACAAGGTTGAGCCCCTCCAGCTCCCTCAGCCACCTCTCATCACACTTGTGCTCCAGCCTCTGAAATCTCCAAGGTGTGAGCTTGCAGAGCCTCTCCAGGCCCCTCTTCCAGTGTTGGACCACACCTGGAGGGGAAAACTTTTCCTTACATTTAGCTTGTACCTGATAGAATGAGGCAGCATGCTCTCCTGGAATGATTCCCGTGCCACCCTGTCCCTGTGCAGACAAGTCCTGGAGTGTTTGTGTCTCTTTGGGTGCTGGAGCGTGCAGGTTTCCAGGGCAGCTCTGCAGCTCCTGGTGACTTTGAGCTACTTGTTTTTAAACAGTGATGAATAATTGGTGTTCCCAGTCAGCTTGTTTTCCCATGGCACTCTCTGGATCCATATGGTGCTTTGCTGTTGTTCCTTGTTATTTGCCCATTCTGGAGCAGCTCCTCACTGTGCTTTGTCCCTGGGGACACAGAGCTGCCACAGCTCCCTGGGGACACTGCATGTCCCCAGGACACTTGAGGGGTGCTGTGGGGTGGGGGAACGATGCTCTTTGGGCTGCTGCTTCCAGGCTGGTTTGCTCTGCTCCCAGTTAGTGCTGTGGGGGAGGTTGGGCTCACTTCAGTCTGAGCAGCAACTGCTGCTGACTCTGCAGGAGGGCGTGAGACAGGGATCTTATCCTTAGGGATGTTTCCATCATGGCTTGGTAATTAGTGCTGGCTGAGGGGATTTACAGCTGTTGCCTGGTTCTGTTTGCTGGTTGCAAACTGTGATAAGAACCATGAACCATCTTTCTCCTTTTTTTCTATACATATAATCTTCATTTGGCTAGATGGGATGGATGTCGTCCCTCATCCCAGGTGTTCCAGGCCAAGCTGGACAGGGCTTGGAGCAGTCTGCTCTTGTGGGTGGTGTCCCTGCCCACGGCAGGGGAGTGGAACCTTTAAGATCCTTTCCCACCCAAACCATCCCATGATTCTGTACTGGCCAAATACTTAATTTGATGTAATTGTAGAAGAAATAACTGGTTTGTCTTGCGCAGAGCTAAACTGTGAGGGGGCAGAGCACTCTGGGTTTGTGTGGAAGTACAGCAGCCTGTGCTGCTGTCTCCATGCTGGGCACCTGGGGATCCCTCAGGTAGCTTGGCTCCTGGGGCAGTTTTCACTCCTGGAGCTGTTGGCAGGTATGGAGGGTGTTTATGGGCCCAGCTGCCTGGCTCCTTACCTGAGTGAGGTGCCTGTTACCCCTTCCCAGCGGTGCCCTGGTGCAGGTTCCTCTGCTGGAGCACACACTGGTGTAGCTCTGCTGTGCTGTCCCAGGCCAGGGCAGGGGGTCACTGTCCAGCCCTGCATCTCCCCCCATGATGCTGGAGCTCCCTCAGCTCTGCTGGAGTGGCACAGCAGGGGCTGTGCTGACCTTTAGGAGCAGAGGGTGGTGTGGGCTGGCTCCTGCTCCAGGACATCCCTGGCTGTGCTCGGCCCTGGGAAACCCTTGCCAGCCCTTGGTCTAGCTGCTGTCATGTTGCTGCAGGAGCAGGCCGGCTGTCCTTTGCCTGCAGAGGTGACTGCCATCACCTGCCTCTTCCTGCAGCTCTCCTGCCTGTCTTTTTCCAGGGAAATATGTATTCAGCTCTGACTTGGCTTGCTCCAATTGCAGGTTTAAGTTGGTGCTTGTATGGCCTGTCATCCTCTGTACCCACAGTGAGTCACTGGGGAAGGAGCTGATCCTTCTTGTCAGGACTGTTGTGAGGAACCTGCTGTGCTTTTCCATGCAAGTATCCCTTGTATCCTGCCTCATTTTCCCCTGAAAGGAGTTTCCAATCAGTGCAACGTGCTCTGAACTCACCTCTGAACGACCACGATGTTCACTATCTGTAGATTGAGTTATGCTGCAGCAGGTCAGACTACTGAGCTTCTCTGTATTTTGTGCTTGTGTATCAAATGTTGTAGCTGGGTAACTCAGCCTGGTAATCTTAGATGCCTGAAGTGTTATCAGTGATATCAGAGCCCTCTGCTCCCTGCAGGTCTGTTCAGCTGATGGCCAACAGCTCAGGTTGTCACCCTGAAATGTGAGTTGTCCCAGCCTGCTATCAGGAGGGCAGGCAGCATCCTGGAGATTTATCCCTAAATAAGATAGTGCTTCCAAACCTGAGCTAGCTGGAGGTGTTAAATATCCCTTCAGGTCCTCATTATACTGTTCAATTATTGTAGCAGTTCCTACAGCACCGTGGCAGGAATCTTTCTACACTTTGCATCAGCCTTTGTTTGGTTTTGCTCAAAAAGCTTGTTAAATAATTAATGACACAACATTGCCGTGTCTGCTGGCTGGGGCTGGGCTGGGGGAGAGCAGAGCTGCATGTGAGCGTGGTGCTGGGGCAGCGGTGCTGACTCACAGCCCTGAGAGTGAGCGTGTGCAGGGCTGGTGCTGAGCCCTGGGCTGTGAACGGATCAACGCTGCAATTAAACATGCAGATGGAAGCGTGGGACTGCGTGTCAGTGGAGCTCTGCCATGGAAGCAGAACAAATGGGAGCAAATCTTCTCTTTGGTCCCCTTCCAGGCACTTGGGATTCGCTTCCCCCTCTGCAAGCCAGGGCTCCTGGCAGGGCTGTTTTGTACCTGCCTGTGCTGTCCCCAGCTGATGCTGCTGCTCGCTGCTCACAGTCACATTGTGACACTGATGGAGCTGCTGCTGTGTCAGCACTGGTGACTGTGCCCAAACCCGTTGTCACCTCTGTTTTCCCTGCCCTTCCTTTCACACCAAGCTGTGTTAGTATCCACTTTCCTTGCTTTTTTTAATTTTTATCTAACTCTTCAAGGCTATTTCTGCTTTGAATCACGACGGGATAGATGTATGTCCCTGCAGTGACTCAGGGGGAGGTGCTTCACTCCCTAAAAATAGTCTTAATCCTCCAAATCTTTCTGGATGAGAGCCCTGGCTGGGCACGCGGGGCTGTTTAAAGCAGCTTCTGCAATGCATGTGGGGGTAAATATGGTGGAGTGGGAGTCAGTGCCTTTCTCTTTTCCTTCTTTAACACAAAGCAGTGATTCTTAATCTGTTGTTAATAGCTAGAGCAGGTTTCTTCTAGGAACTTTATAAGAAACAGAGCAGGAAAATGTTGTCCTTGGGGCCTGCTGGTTGTGTATTGCTGTCATGAGTAAGATCTTCTCACTTCAGGCTGGTTGGTTGGCACAGACACCTAAACACCGTGGCTGGGTGGGCTCTCACAAACAGTGAACTCTCCTTCCCATGGCACAGCCATGGGTGTGACAGCAGGGCTGGGTAGCCTGGATGGGAGCAAAGCTCCTTTGGGGAGTCACGTGGCCTCCTGGTGCTGGTGCTGTTGAGGTCCATGGCTTGGTTTCCTCAGGGATGCTCCCAGGGACGTGGGGCTGTGTGTGCCGTGTTCCAGCCCTGCCTTGTTGCTGTTCCCAGCTGACTTGGTGCTTTGTGCCTGTCACTCACCCCAGCACAGAATTAGAGTATTTGTCACAGCAGCAGATATCCATGGCAACTAATTCCCTAGCTCTGGAAATCTTCGTGGTTTTTGAAGTTTCTTTTTTCCTGTGAAATGCACAGGGGTGGTTCCACCAACTTTTTTTTTCAGGTCTTCTGCAACTGTCAGGAGTGGTGGCTCTTCTTGGAAGCGCTTGAAAAATACACCGGTCCCAGTTCGGAAGATGGGGTGAGTTTGGGTGGATTTGGCTGGAGCATGGACATGGATAACTGGGATGTGCTCGTGGCAGTGGGACACAGACATGCCCCTCCTCTCCAGGACTATGCAGGAGTGGAGACCACAAGACTAAAGAAGCAGATTTTTGTCTTTGAGGTGTGGAGATGTGCAGCAGGTGGGGGTGGCACCTGTGCCCACAGCTCGTGAGGAGTCACTGAAGGTGTGTCAAGAGAATTTTAGGTTGGATTTTAGGAAAAGGTTCTTCCCCCAGAGGGTGCTGGCACTGCCCAGGCTGCCCAGGGAATGGGCACGGCCCCGAGGCTGCCAGAGCTCCAGGAGCCTTTGGGCAGCACTGCCAGGGATGGACAGGGTGGGATTGCTGGGGGGTCTGGGCAGGGACAGGAGTTGGGCTGGATGATCCCTGTGGGTCCTTTCCAGCTCAGGAGATTCCGTGATTCTGTGATCCTGTGTTAAGTTTCAGCCTTTGGTTTGAAGCCCTTTTTGGAGGAATCCAGGAAGGCTTGGGAGGTGCCTGGTGTCAGGGCTGTGTTCTCCAGCAGCCCCATTCTTTGTTCTTGGAAGACTTGACACCTTCCATCTTTTCTGTTTCCAAGCATGCACGTTCCTGTGACTGATGCTGGATGCTGTTTATCTGCTGTTTATTATTCCCAAGTTGCCACTGTGGTGTTTCCCAGCAGGGTTTGTGGAGCAGAAGGCACTGCAGGTTTATAGTGTGTGGTGAGGTGGAACTGCTCTGTGGCTTTATTTTATCCCAGCAGAGTTTTCCATTCCTTGTCAGCTGGGTCTCTGCTCTGTGCTGGGTAGAGTCTGCTTGAGGCTCCCTTGCTTTGCATCTCTGCTGGGATGGAATTTTTATAAGCAGGAGGAAGAGAGTGCTCAAACTAAAAGTCATTTTGTGATGGTACAAAGGTGACAATCATCTTAATACTGCATAATTTACATTTGGCACACAGGACACGCTGTCAGCTCCCACTTGGAATTGTCCCCAACATGCAGGGCTCCCTTTGGGAGCTGGGGTGGTGGTGGTGCTCTGGTTAGCTGTATCCTCTCAGGCATTGATTAGGAGTACATATAATTTGATTGGTTTTTGGTAGCTGTGATAAGATCACAGTTCATTAGTTGCAGTATTTGCTGTGTAATGTGGTTATTAACGGGTGAGTGCCCTCCCAGCCTGGCTCTGGGTGATGCCAAGTGGAGCAGAGAGGTCACAGGTCTGGAGTTCAGAGGGACCATGACAGGCTGGAGCAGCAGGGTGATGGGAGCCCTGTGATGCTCAGCACAGGCAATGCTGCTGGGAGCAGCTTTGCAGAGGAGCCCCTGGGGACAAAAAGGTGACCAGGAGTGACCAGAGGTGAGTGGTGGCTTTGGCTGTGTTAGCAGAAGTGTTGAGGGAAGGGACTGTCCCCTCTGCTCAGCAGAGGATGCCCTGGGGTGCCCTGCCTGGGCCATCAGTCTGGTTTGGGGCCTGCCAGGGTGAGGCTGGAGCAGAGGAGAGCCCACAGCTCCATGGTGGAGGGTGTGAGAGGGGCCAGAGCCTGGCTCTGCTCGTGGCAGGGTGAGGCACAGGGCTGGGAGAGCACGTGGGGAATCCTGCATGGACACATGGAAGCATGCTGGCTTGGGAATGAGGGCTGAACACTGGGACAGGGATTGGAGAGGTGCAGGTTTCTCATGGCTGTTGAGCTGTGGCTGGGCAGGGTCCTGAGCAGCCTTGTCTGCAGGCAGATGCTCAGAGCAGGAGACTGGACCTGAGGCCTCCTGAGGTGCCTCCCAGACACATTTCATGAACCATTCTATGATTATTCCTGACACTTTTTGTGAGTTTGCAGTCAGCTCTCTGGGTGCTGATGGGGGATGAGGAAAAGCCATGTCCTGTGTATGGCTTGTCCTGTCAGTGCCAGGGGAGCCCTGGTGATTTTGTGTCTGAACCCTTCAGGCTGTTTCACAGACCATCCTGCACTTCCATGGCACTCTGAATTGCTGGAGGAGCTGCCTGACCCTGGGACAGCCTGAGGATTGGCAACCCAAATTTATGGGATTATCTGTGCTTTACTCCTCTATCAGGCTTTTATCTGTTAAAGCTCATTGTAAGTACAGTGTTTTGCTGCAGCACTTGGGGAGGCAAAGACCCAGTGGTGTTTCTGATCCTTTTAGGAGTGGCATTGGCTTAGGAGCTGATGGACAGGAATTTTCCTATTTTTTTGCCTGTGCAGTCCCTGGGATGTCCCAGCTGGGTGCTGCCTGGGAACTGTTTTCCCAGGAACCTGTATTTTTTTTTGTGGATAAACACTGAGTGTGCACTGGGTGAGGCATCTGCCTCTCCCTCTGTCCCCTTCCTTTTCACCACCAGGAAAGAAGTAAAAATTTCTGCTTCAAAGTGGAGAAATCTATGAATTCAAGCTCCTTGGAAATGTAGTTTTTAACTTGAAAGTTGACTTGCAGAGGTCTGGAAATTTGTGCTTTGCTGGTCTGTAACAGGCTCCCTTACAGCTGCAGACATCCAGCCTGGAATTGTCACTTTTAAGTGCCTTGAGAGGCTGCAGCTCTGGGTCTCAGCACAGATAAGGTCTGTAATTACTGGATTGGATTGAATTCTGCTGCACAGCTGCAGCCCTAAGGTGCCTTTGCAGTGCAGGAATGAAACCTCTGGCTGCCCATAGCTGACATTCCCCATTTTTGGAATATTGTAGCTTAATTTAAGCACAGAGCCCACGCTGTGAGAACGGGATTGATCCCATCAGGGTTTGTTCAATTGATTTCCAACTGCACAACACCTGAACAGGCTTGGTGGTTGTGAGAGTCACGTTCTGCAGGCAGTGGAGGCTGAGAGCTTTGCTGAGGAATCCCTGTGGATGCTGCAGGGAGGCAGTGATGCATTGGAGGAAGCACTGGGATTGTGGTGAGGAGCTGCTGTGGTGCCAGGCCTGGGGTGTCACAGGGTCAGGCTGGGGGGGA
>WBNP01054781.1:0-11478 GCA_013401095.1 Passerina amoena
GCCGAGCTGGTTACAGCCCCAATCAGGTCTTTACATCAGCTGGGAGAAGGCAAAATATACATAGCTCATAAACACCAAAGGTACAATCAAAAACATCTAAACCAAGCTAACTCCCCTACGTGGCTAATTACGACATTTGGGACCAAGCCCGAGAAGGCCGGAGGTGCTCCGGGAGCCCAGGGTCGGTGCCGGTGAGCCCCGGCAACTCGGACCCAGCCAGCGTGGGGACTCGAGCCCCCGGCCCGAGCCCCGAGTGCCCGGCCCTGCCCTCAGAGCCGGCTCTAGGCCCGGGCCTTGCGGCGGCGGCCCCAGCGCGCCCGACAGAGCCGGCCGGGAGAGCCCGCGCCACCCATTGTCCCCCTCACGGCCGCCCCACCGCGCCACCACCCCCGAGCGCGCCGCGATCCCGAGCGGGCGAGGCAGTGGCGCCGCTCCCTCACCTGGACTCGCGGCCCATGGTGGCGGCGCTCCCGCTACACGGCGGCGGCCATTCCGCGCCCGCACCGCGAGAGCCCGGCGGGGAGCGCCGCCCCTTCCGGGCCGCGCCCCGCTCCAGCGCCCCCCGGCGGCCGGAGGGCGCAGCACAGCCCGGGCGCACGAACAGGGGCGGGAAGCGAGCCCGGCCCGGGCCGGCCGCACGCAGCGCCGAGGAAGCGGGTAACAAACAGGCTTTTAATAGAAAACATCGGCAATAAACATCAAACAGAACTATGTACACCAACAGAGGTAAGTTAAAAACGGAATAAAAGAGATTGGTTTCTTGGTCAAAGGTCATTTCTTGATCGGCATTTCTTCATCGAGATCTCTTTGATTTCTTAGCATCCCTCCTGGTGCTTTGCCCACGCAAGGGTACGTACCTGATTAATGGTAAGCATTAAAAATTCATAGCTTTTTGCAGGTACTGGTATAGAGATTTTTTCCAATTTATTTGTATTACATTTGGGCATATAAATAGAGAATCAGCACAAGTAATTTTTGAGCAAACTCATTATTTACATATCTCAGCCTTATCTTAATTACTGTGATTTCAATTTTCTGAAATGACTATCTAATATAAATAAATTTAAAGCTGCTGAATCAATATCTGTGCTAACAGACCTAAGTCAGAATTTTCTGCAACCCAGCCCTGTACATCTGTAATATAATACTCACCATAACAGAACCAATTAAAAAAAAACCCCATGAAAATGGTCAAATCAAAACAAAGTTCTTGTATTGAGACCACAAACATGTATCTAATTTAAAAGTCAGAAATTCATCACTAAAATTATAGGAGGAAGCATTAACAGAGAATAATCAGCTGAAAGCTGGGCCATTTAGAGAGGTACAATTAAATACACCTGCTCCCTAAAAAACCTCTGCAGGAAAATACCAAGTTAGATATGTGGTTTACCATGCTAAAAATAGCCTATACTACCTGAAAGTCCAGATTTTAAACAGAAAACTACAAGCTGAAAACACTACCAAATTTAGCTTCAATAGACATTTTTCAGAGATTTATCAGTGTTCAAGTTGACTATTTGGAATGACATTTCCTCTCACTGTGCAAAATTCCTAAGAGAAAACAAAGTTTTTGTTTTTGAAAACAAAACTGTTTCCCTGGTAAGTTTTACAAACACTAGAGCAAAGATTTGATACTGCAGGCTGGGTGCCAATCTGTAAAATTCTCATGAGATAACTGTTAATATAAAAAAAGTATCAAAAAGCACAGGTGTGAGCTGCACTAGGATTAGGTTGCTGGAAACTCATAAAGAGATGTGATTAGTTCTCTTTCTTCTTACTTTTTGATTAGTGACCTTTATAAGCACCAGGACCTTCTTGCTGTTGGTTTTGCCTAGCTCTTTTCCACAACAATCATCAAATTAAATTAATCACAATCACAACAAGTAATGAATGGCAAGGCAAGGATAAGGACAACAAAGTGGCAAGTTTCACCAACATTCTCCAGAAGCAGCTACTTGGTTCAACATTCTGAACTTGAACATTTGAAGAGAATATGGGGATTTCTTTTCTTTAGAGCTTTCTTTAAAAAATGGGAACACCACAAAATGAGCAGGTCTTATTAGCTATAGTCATACAGGATATACACATATATATGGTTCTGCTGAAGGGAATTCTCTTCCTGTTCTCACTGAAAAGAACAAAGGCAGCTTTGTAAACGTTTATGAAGGAGGCTGGGAAGGGCATCATCTAACTAAAACAAATAAATCATCCACTGTCACTTGCATCCTAACCTTCACATTTGTATAATGCAGACACAGTATTTAAATAAACAGAACCAACACAACTGGCAGTTAGGGACCCTGCTCTCCCTTTCCCAAAATTATTGGATTTAAGGCCCCTTTCAAGCATTCCAAAGGTAAGAATTTTCATGAAGGTTTAGACCTGCCTGCACAGTCAAATGTTAAAAGGAACACAGTCCAGAAAGCTTTAGTGTAGCTACTGTGTGGAATTCTGCAGCAGTCATGGTGCTTCAGAGCCAAAAACCAAAGTAAGTTCATGGCAAAAGATAAAAGTAAAGAAATAGACACAAAGGTCTGTGAAAACATCTCCCATTTTGCTGTAGGTGTCCATGGAGCGACTGATCACTTCTGCAGGGATTCCAGAGAGGAGAAGAGCAGCAGTCAGTACTGTCGTTTTCACCTTCTTCTCGCACTAGAAGGGAAAGAAAAACCAGTATCACGTTAGTTCTCCTAATCAAATTCTGCTTTACCTGTCACCAATGTTGTGCCAATTTCACACGGTTTGGATGGATTCTGTCCAGACACGCTCCAGGAGTCACAGCCCTTATCCCAGCCACAGATTCCTGCTGTGATGGATCTAGCAGTGAGATGTTACCAGCAGATCAAATTCATCCTGATAGTCTGCCTCCTTCACACTACTCCTCCCAGCAGGCTGAGATGCGAGGCTGGGCAGCTGCTCCTGCATGAGTGGGAACATTCCCAAACAAGGGAAATCCAGGTGTAAGAAGCCAAGCCTGGCATCTCCACTGTCAGAACTGAATTAATCTCATCACACTATTTGGCAAAAAAACAGAATTCCAGAATGGTTTGAGTTGAACGGGACCTTAATGCTCTTTTCTTCCAATCCCCTGCTATGGGCAGAGACACCTTCCACTAGACCAGGTTGCTCAAAACCCCATAAATACTATTGAGTTTTTTAACAGAAAAAATATTTAGAGTGGCAAACCAACTGTTTCTGTTTTAGAACAACTTAATTTGGCAGTTCTATCTTCTGAACTCGTAAATGCTCCAAAACCTTTTGAAAGCTGCTCCATCCTTAAGATAAGGAATCCCAAATATGCAAGTCTGACAGGCAGGAAAAGGTGACAGTGGCTGAAAATTCTAATAATTTGATTATACTTGCTGGATATTTTAATTTAATCCAATCTAAATTAGGCTTTCAAGAATATTTCTGTATTTCATGGGAGAAAAATGTAGATTAACAAAGGGATTGACCTCACCCACCCACACCTAACTGCAGTAAAAGCAAGCTGTGGAAAGGAGCCACCTCTTGAATTCTGAAACTGAAGAGTGGATTTTAAGTACACCAGAAACAAGATCAAGATGATGTAGCAGATAAGCTGGTGCAAATCTAAGGCTAATCTTACTGTTTTGTGTTGTGACACATCAGCTTAGAAGGAATATTATGATATACTTAACTACAAAACAACTGCTGATTTGTTCTGATTTTCTACAAGTAATCTATTATTCCTTTTAAAATGCAAATTTTCCCTTTTAACTATGGATTGAACATCATTCAATCCCACTCTGCCCCACAGACCTGACAAAATCATCAACCTAACAAATGCTTCAGGAACAATTACCAGTTGTAAATATATAAAGCAAGCAGCATAGCAAATCTTGCTAATAAGCAGCAAGTTTCACACACAGATAAATGTCTCATTTCAAGCTGCCATTCTAACCAATACCAGCAGTGGAATGCAGAGCCCTTAAAACTAAACATTCTGCCTCATTTTTTTAGCAAAAACTCTCCCAGATTTCATGCAGGTATTGTATGCAGAACAGCTGCTTAGCAAAGCAAATAATAACCAGGGAAGAGCACAGTCTCAAAGAAAAGCAAGTTTCCTGAAGACATGAAAGAACTACCTGGATTTCCTGGTCAAACACTTTTAATTAGGCTACAGCTACACAAGCTGCTAGTCCATGTTTTCACTGCAACTTTAAAAAAGATCCTGGACTAAATCTGGAAAGATTGAAAACTAGTATAAACTATCAGCATTTAACTCTACAGTTTAAAACAAGGGAAGAATACTTCACATGCATTGGTCCTAAAATAATACAATCTAAACACAAGCTTAAATTGAAAACACTTCAAATTAATCTAATTCTGGAAAAAAATTACCTTTGGAAAGTACTTGGACAGCCCCATGTAAGCAAGTTGTAGAGTAAGAAATGGTGCAAATATCGACTGAAGGAACAGAAAAGAATATATAAAAATTAACTTGGTCAGAATAGCTAAGAAACACAAAGATTTAATGCTTCCAAAGCATAGAAGAAAATTAGTAGGTAAAAATTAATTTGTGGAATAGAGCAACATTGTTCTTGAACACTACAAGTCTAAGTGGACAAGTTACATGCCAAAAATAAAGTTCTGCCCTCTACTCTTTGAGCCTAAAGAACTGAAATGGCAGAAGAGAACAGCAGGGTGTAAAACTGAGCCCAGTGTGTAAAACTGAGCTGAGGGATGCAGGAGCTGGACGGCTGTACCTGCATCACACCTCTGTGCTGTTGCTCTGGCTGGCACTGGGAATACTGAGGAACTGCCTTTCCCAGGCTAAAAAATGAGTAGGATCTACTTATCTTGGTACAACTATTATTCTTACAATCACAGAATTATTTGGGTTGAAAGTGACCTGAAAACACATCCCATTCCAAACCCATGGGCAGGGATATTTTCCACAAGACCAGGCTGTTTCAAGCTCCATCCAGCCTGGCCTTGGACATTTCCAGAGATGAGAACTCCATTCTTACTCTATTATTCTTTTGTAGACCCTGAACTAGAGAAGCAGCTGACTCATATGCTCACCAAGATGGGAATAAACTTGCAGGGGATTTAAGCTGCAACAACTATTCCAGTGCATCTGCTCCTGAACCACAGCAGACCAAATATGCTGCTCTCAGTGGTTACACAGTGGCTATGCTGGTAGCAGATTAATCTCATAGAACTCAGTGATTTTTTTTTAGGTTTTATACAATTTTTGGAAATGTAAAGAGCGCTTGAAATTCCCAACTTGGTCATTACCAATCAGGCCCAGATATTTCCCAAGAATGTGCAGCAAGCAGCACACCCCAGCAGGACGGTGTCCCTGAACTCACCAGGTACTTGCACACAAAAGCCCTGACCGCGACGGCGAGCAGAGCACAGCCCACCAATCTGAAAATGCGGAAAGAGTCAAACTCCTCCGCCACGCTCCCGTGCTCCTGGCTCGGCTTCTCGCTCATCAGCTGGTTCCTCAGCTTCAGAGCCTCATCAAACCTGGACAGGTACTGCTCCAGGCCGTGTCTGGGTGGCCGTGCTGCAGCCTCGGAGGGCAGCTCTCCCCTGTGACGCTGCCGGAGCTCGCCTGTGCCCTCGGTGACCAGCTCTGGGGCTTTAGCAAACAAGTCCTTGTCCCCTCTGAGCTCTGCCATGCTGCCTGCGTGGTCGGTGGAGCCTGTCACATTGCACATGGAATCACCGAGCACAACCCGCTTGGAAACTGAAGGAATGGGAAGGGAGTTTGCTTTATCTTGCTCGTGCTGAAGCTTTAATTCTGTGTGACTTTCGTCATCTAAGGGAGAAAAATAAAAACAGAGTTATGCACACTGTGTACGTGGAACAACACTCCAGCTGTACTGGGTCAGGATCCTGGGTTTCTGCTTCCCAAGAGAAAAGACAGATTTATGATTAAAGAGGACATTCTTCATGGAGCAGACACAAGACATAAGGCTGGGCAATGCAGGTCAGAAGTTGAAGCAATGGAGATATTAAAAGCACAGAACTTCCTTAGGCAACAGCACTGTACACACAAACAGAAAGATCCAAATACATGGACTGACATTAAAAAAAAACCACCAAGATTTGCAGAAAGTGTATCAACCAGAAGAGCACAAATACCTGACAAATAAGCAAACAGAAGCACTTTAAGCACTTTAGCTGCCTGTCTGGTGTCAGAGGCAGAGCAGTGTTAGCCTGCTCTCTATCAAGCCTGAAGACCCATCTTACAGAGACTGAGGCGATGGCAGAGAAGAAAAGGCAAATCAGGAACAGTCTGGACTTAGCACAGAGCAAGAGCTAACACTTGAGGAGTAATTTTCAGTGTCACACTGATTCACAGCTCATGGGCATCCTTGTAAACCAAAATCTGAGAACTCCTTCCTGACAAGACAGCCCATTTGAAGAATGCACAGAGATATAACTGAGCTACCTAGGATATGGTTCTGCAAGAAAATTCTGCATAACAACCACAAACATCTATGTCACTATCCAAATGTGAGATAACATTGCTATAAAAAGCCAGCAGCTACTAACTAAAAACATGGGGGAAGCTCATCGTTTCTTCAACTAAAAAAAACTACTTGCAGTGAAACGACAGCTTGTATGCTCGCTATCTAGGGCCCGAGTCCCGACCTTACTGAGGGCACAGGGATTTTATGGGCGGGTCCCTGGCGGAGCAGGGCAGCTCGTGCTGCTTGAGGCATCCGTACGAGGGACCGGGGAGCCGGGCGGCCCTGTCCCTGCGGACAACCAGCCGCTCCTGCTCACCGGGGACCGCGGGCAGCGGTCACGGCCGGAGAGGCCGAGGCGTCACCGCAGCCCCGGAGCCCTCACACAGCCCCGCCGCACCCGCCACGGGGCTCACCCTTGCCCGCCGCGGGCCGGTGGAAGCCCATGATGCGGTTGATGCGCTCCTCCGAGTTCATGAGCAGCTTCCTGCGGCGCAGCTCGGCGCGGCGCTGGGACGCCGAGAGCCCCGCGGGGGGCCCCGGCGCTGTGAGCTCCCCTCCCGCGCTGCCGTCCGCCATCCCTGGCACCACGGGCCCGCCCCGCACAGCGCGCAGGCGCCGGCACCGCCCGCCTCCAGCCGCTGAAGCGGGCGCCGCCATTTTGCGTGGGGGCAGGAGAAGGGCGGGGCGCGCCGGCAGAGCGCCCCCTTGCCCCTCTCTGACGGTGCGGTGCCCGCACTAAAGATGGCCGCCCCAGCCTCAGAAGTGACGTCACGGTGCGAGGCCGGGCAGGGGCGATGTCGGACGCGGGGACATCCCGAGGCAGGGCGGGGCTGGCCCGCTGCACACACAGGACAGCCTCCGCCCCTAGCACTGCGGGACTGACGGGCACGCCGAGGAAACACCAACAGACAACACTGCTCCAGGACACCAGAGCCACTGGCATTATCGAGCAGGGAGCGTATTGACTTCTTGCCAGTAAGATCCGGTTGGCACAATGTTCATCTTTATGATACGCGGTACACCTCTCCTGGTGTGCCAGGTGATGAAACTGCCACGTTACTCCTCCCTCACCTGAGCAGCCCCCTGACAGAGGGTCCCCATCAGCACCAGTGCCCTGCACGGCCCTGGCACCGCAGAGCTGCAGTCCCTGCCCGGAACGGCACTCACCGGAGAGCCCGGGGGCACTGCCAGTATCTTCAAAGCCTCTGTTGCTTTAGATGCCCAGAAACACCTGCTGAAAACAAGCTGAGATAAGCTAAAAGAGCCTCTTCACTGGAAGGAGGAGAGAACCCTTACCCCAGCACATCCCAGAGAGGGAATAAAGCCCCTCAGCAATGCCTGGGGTTAATATACCCCGATGGTGCCCGCCTCTCGTTCCCTTGGCACCCAGGAAAAGGGAGGGGGCCAATCCCACCGGGTATAAAAAGCCCTCAGAGCAGCTGAAGCTGTTTGGCTCCTCTGACTCAAATTCACGGGGAGTAAAGGGCTTGTTATAGAAGAAAGCTCTTCAGAAAAATAATAGTGCTTTCTTTTTTACAACAACTACTTGGAGCAAAAGGGCAGAAAACTGGTAAGAAATAAAACTTTCTGTTTAGGCAGCATAACTAGATAAATTGGGTAATTTGCTGTTAACTTACATAATTATTCCTTAGTGGCTATTAAGCAGTACATCACGTGTGACTAAGCTGGGTGGCAAAGAATTCTAATGATATGAATAGTCTAAGTCTCCTTGGGACCTCTAATTAGGGCTATCTACATTATAAGAAAAATAAAAGCCTCCCAGGCAGTGTAAGGGTTAAGTACATGCCAGGCTCACCCTTCTCTGAGATACTTGGTCCTATGGCACAGAAAGAAGTGCCCTGAAATGTAGTTTTAAACTCTTAAAATGCTGAAAAAGACAGAGCTTCCTTCCAGTGAAGCCCTTAAAAAGAGGAAATGGAGCAGCTACCTCTACTGAAGCTAATACAGTGGCAAATAAATAGCTTCTGCCCTTTAATTTACTCTCCTTAAGTATTGGGAAAAGAGGGGTGGGTTTTCCTCACTTTAAATCTCTCCAGTGATGAAAAAAGGAATTTTTTCCCTCAGTTCAAACCCTTAAGATGGAGCAATAGCTGGGCTTCTCCCTCAATTTAGGCCTCAGGACAACAAAAAGGGGGCGGCTGCCCTTAATTCAAACCCATGAGAAACATTATCAATGTTTTCCCCTTCTATTTAAGCTAGCAAATAATAGAAAATAGGGACTCCCTGTCAATTAACACCCCTAACAGCATAGAAAAGGCAGGGATTCTTTCAACTGAGACCATTAAAATTGTAGGGGAAGCAGAGTCCCTCCCAGTTGGAACACAAAAAATAATGGAAAAGGAAGCTTTTCCCCTTTTTTCTAAACCCTTTTTCTCCTAATAACCCCTCTCCTTTCTGGGTGTGCTGTGGAGGGTCTGGGGGCTCTGGGGAGGGACTGACACAGTAAAAGGGGAAAGTTGACAGCCCTCTCCTGGAACCCCACATGCTGCCTGGCCTGCTCAGCTGCTGCCCCTTGGCAAAAGGGCTCTTCCCTTGGCACTTTCTCAAAGTGATGCTCCGTGCCCAGGTGGGTCTGGCTGGTGCCTAGTCCGTGCTGGATGCTCCAACCATAGCTCCTGGAGGGACCCCTGGGATACCCCTGTTAGCCCCTCTGGCCTGGCAGCTCCCTGTGCAGGTGTGCCTGGGTAACCCTCGAAAGCAGCTGCTCACACGGGGGGCTGCTAGACCTGGGACTGGGGGTTGAGGTGAAGAAAGGTCCTGTGAGGAGCTCCTTCCCCTACACAGCCCTTCGTCTGCCCCTTAAACCATGGGGTGCCAGACCTTCCTTTCCAAGGCAATTAACAAATTAACACTTTCCTCTCTGTGTGCCCATGGCCGAGAGGCAATTCTGCCTCCAAAACTGCAGAGAACAATTTCTCACAGACCACAGCTGCCAGCACCAAGAACTCTTGCTGCCCTTGGAGTGCCACGTGCCTCCTGTGAACGGAGGCCGACACACAGCAGGGGTGAGTTTGGTTTTACAGGGAAGAGGGCAGGATTTCTCCAGGAGCAATGCTGCCCCCACCGGGAACTCGGGCTGCCCTGGCAGTGCCAAACACCTCCTGCAAACTGGCATCAGGAAACGCGGGGGGTGAGTTTTTCTGTGCACAAGTTCTCCCAGACCAAAGCTGAGAGCATCTAACCCTAACCACAACAACTTAGCTGGGTCTAAAACTTGCAACCTTCAGACTGCAGTGTGGGACCCAACCTGCTGTGTGCAGCTGCTTGTGCTCTTTGAGCTGTAAGAGCCCTTTCAATTTTTTCTCCTAGAGTTTCTCCAACTTCATTTGCCTGGATAGTTGCCACTTGCTGTGGACTCCCCAGTTTTGTTGCAGGTATCAATCATTTCAGGCACTGTGGGTTTTTCTTTTCCTAGGGCTTTGATAACTCTTTCACATTCTGCATTGGCATTATTTTCAATAATGTCCCGTATCATTATTGGGTGAGCTATATCATCACCACATTGTCCTTCTGCTGCTTGGATTACTCGGTCCACAAATGTGGTAAATGGTTCAGACAAGTCTTGGCTAATCAGATTCTAGGCTTTTTCAAAACTCCCTGCAGGCTGAATTTGTAAAAAGGCTCTGCGAGCCATCTTTTTAATGTCATCTAATGCTGTTTTGGGTAAATTCACTTGATTATCATTCTGATCATCAGGAGGGTCCCCAGTCAGCTTAGACATGACAAGGGTACGAAGGTCTGCGTCTGTACTTTGGCTGTAAGTGATCAGTACCCCTGTAAGCATCTCTTCCATTTGAGTTCCCATAGCACATATTGTGAGTCTGTGAGAATTACACACAGCACATATTGTGAGTCTGTGAGAATTACACCAGCAAGATTTTTACAGACATTTGGTGGGAGTGTCTGCCCTTCCAGGGTACTTTTCAGCAGTTGCTTAAAATATGGGGAGCAGATACCACTGTCCCTTATTGCTTTTTGCAATTACTTTCTCTCATGAGGTGGGATAGCCACCCGTGTTCTAGGACCACCGGCTTGCTGGCTGAATAGCACAGGCATAGCTAAAAGATTCAGACTTTCTTCTTTGCAAATCTGCCAGTCTCTTAGTTGAAAATAATCAAAATATTTTTGTGAGTTTTCGAATTTTAGATTAATTCTGGCAAATTTTCAGGGTTTAGTGTCTCTTTTTGGGTCGAGAAATCAGTCCCAAACACTTGGGGAGACTCTGGAGCTGTTTGGTAACAGTTCTTTTTCGAAATTCTTTTGTGTTGGGATCAAAGGGTTGCATTTGTAGGGGTGATATAATTCTCTGTCTGTCCTGTATTTATTAAAGCAGCTGTCATATTCCACCCTCCCCGTGAAAAACGCCAATCACTTGTTTATAAAAGTTTAAAAGTTTAATAGTAATAAAATGGTTATAAAAATAGTAATACGATTAGAGTAATAATAATTTGGGCAGTTTGAATTAGGATAATATGAGACAACAAATACAAAGAGTTACGGACGTCCGGGTACTTTTTTCTGGGCAGCACGAGCCCGAAGAAGGACCCACGTTAACAGAGGATTAACCCTTAAAAACAACAACCCTTAAAAACAATAACGCGGAAGGATTCATGCAAGGCGCTGCAGCATTCGCGTGCTGTGATGCCGTGTATAGACCCGGTGGCGGCGGAAGCGGCGTGACAGAGCACCGGGATGCCGGCTGTGGCCGGACAGCGGCATGCAGCGCCTCAGAAGCGGGACCGGGCTCGGAACCGGGACCGGGCTGTACCAAAGCTGCGGCGAAAGCAGCGGAGGCGGTGGCGGGGCCGGCGGGGCCGTGGAGATAGAACTGCGCATGCGTGCGGCTGCTCCCGGAAGCAGCGCTGTGGTTGGATGACGCGGTGCGGAGTGATACTGCTGGGGCGGGGGTTACATTAACTGCGCATGCGGGGGTTGCGTCACTAGGTCAGCGCAGGGCGGCCGCGAGGCGGCCCCGGGCGGGCGGCGGCCGCGAGGCGGCGGCGGG
>WBNP01054796.1:0-27443 GCA_013401095.1 Passerina amoena
AAAACTCAGCCTGCCCAGAGCATCAACCCTTCAGCTCTTGTACCAGATTCATGTCCTGCAATAAACAAATAATATGTAGGAACAAATCCAACAGGAAATCCAACAGCCCAAGGTGTGCTCCACTCAGGGAGGGCATGAAGAGTGAGCCTGAAGATGGACAAGGTGCTGATTTGGGGTTTTTGGCTGTAGGGGAACACAGGAACCATGTAAACAGAACATCCAGGTGCATTCCCTCACCCCTCTCAGCACTGGGAGTGGGAAACCCGAGTGATTGGACTCAGTTATTTCATTAAACAATTCATTTCTGCCAGAGATTCATAGAGTGCTTCATCTACCAGGGCCTACAAGTGACCCAGCCCTGGGTCCCCCTTGCTCTCTTCCAGGCCCTGGGGTTCACAGGGAGAGGGATCTGGAAGGATCCACAACAGGGATTTTTGGGGTGGTTCTGGGCAATTTCCCCCACTTTAGCCAAGGTGCCTTGGTGGCCCTGACATCAGTTTTGAGGATCTCCAGTAAATTAACAGGTTCCACTGACAAAAAATTCATCAATACCTCAGTTTAGACAAATCCCTGGTATCACCCTATCATCCATTACCAGTCTTTAGTCTTTTCTGCAATCACCTGGTCTGACACCCTCCAAAGCACCTACTGCAGACCTCTGCAAATCAACTGCTGCAATCAGATGGAAGTCTCTGTTTTGGAAAGACACCTGTTCAGTCAACTGTCAGCAAAGGAAAAACCAACCCAGCTCCTCCTGTTGACAACCAAGGGCAGGAATTTGTTTTCTGCTTTCCAAGACTGGACTTGGAGGCCACCAGAGGTTTGTGCCTGTTCTTGATGCATTTATAGCCCAAAGGAGAACAACTGCTCCCATCACAGGTGTGTTGCTCAGTCCTTCAAAGAGCCTCACCAGCCTCTCCTGAGGTCTCTGCTTCATTCTCCTGCCTGAACTGCTCACATATAACCTGAACACACCAAATCAGAAATGATCCATGTCCAGTAGAGGCAAAATTTACATTACATATCCCCATCCAAGATTCTTTTAACCCTGATGACATCAGTGCTGCATCCAGACTTTAGGATTATGTTTAGATTCTGCCCTGTGACTTCTCCCAAGCTCTTTTCAGAATTCTTTCCTCCCCAAACAGTGCCTGATGGCCAGAATCACAGACTAACCTATGACTATTCACTGGATGATATAAAAAATAGAGGTCTTTCAAAGCACCTAACTAAATAAAAATACACAATTCCCCTTCTACTGCCAGGAGAACGAGGTACAGAGATGTTAATACAACTGACACTCACAGTAAGTAAAGGCTAATTCAGGAGACAGGCAGCTTTCCTATGTCCTGGCAGGGCCACTGCTCCCAGCAGTGACACCACCATGTCACCCCTGGCTCGTGGCATGAGAATAAAGAAGTATTTGAGGACTGGCCACCAGCATGATCCACAGGAATTGGCCAATTCCATGGGGCAAAGTGGCAGCTGAGCTGCCCACACCACCACAGCCTGGGGGAAACGTGGTAGGGACACTGATTTTTATATCACAATCTCACTCTCTTTCTGCAGTGTGCTGTGGGGTACATCAGGATTGCTTCATTTTCACTATTTTTCATTATTATTATTATTATTATTATAATTTCTTCTTTTAATCACATGGCAACGCTAACAACTCCCCATAAGAAATGAAACAAAACTGCAAAAGGACTTTGGGTAAAACAGTCACAAGCAGCACTCTGGAAGATGCTGTGCAACATCATTTGGCTCAAGTACACTTAGGATTGCTTAGACCCAACTGGAAAGTCTCAGAAAGAACCTCATCAGCTGAAACACATTCTGCTGGGACAAGGTCTTGAACTTTTTCAGAAGAGAACATTCATCTGCACGGTGTCAGCTACACAAGGCCTCTGCTGGGAATTCATAAGGCCACTGAAAATACCAGAGGAGGACAGCACACAAGGAGGCACTTAGGTTTGCAGGTCCTTCTCTCCACCAGCAAATGCTCCTGACTCAGAGGAGGCACCTGGGAAGGAGGCAGGGAGTTCAAATAAAGCAGTGCTAAGTTAAAGAGCTTCCAGAACAGGTGACCCACAGGTAACATCTGCTCAGTGAAGGTAAAAAACACAAGCTGGGCTTGCTCCCCCCTTCCCACACCAGCATGCCAAGAGGATTGATCAGAGTGCTCTGTGCTTTGCCATGGCTCCAGGACACGTGGATGCCTCTGGAGTGAATCCGTGTACTGTGCCAACCATGAATCCCTCAGCACTGGGCTCAGCACTTCCTGATAGGTATGTCTGAAACTCCTGATCTTTCCATATTTTTGAAGCATCTCCTATTCCATATCAATGCCATGATCTATACTCAAGCAGGAAGTACGTTACACCCAGGAATGGGCTGCAAAGAGATGATTCCAGCAAGGGATCTGATGGGATTTCTAACCAAAAACAGACCTGAGAAATCATAAGTCAGCTATGGTATCACAGTCTTCACAATGAAATCAGATTTGAGAAGTTTCTCTCTCTCCCCTCCCACCTTAAATTACTGCCACAGTTTAATAATTGCAACAATTTCATTGACGTTTTGACTTGGAATTCTGGATTTTCTAGGATAATACACATGTTGGTAAAAGGTCAAATTTACCACTTTACAGGTAACTTAGACATAGGTCTGCTATAAAATTACAACTTGAGTCAACTTGAAGCTACACTGGAAGAGATTAAGCCTGAATTTCTGCAGAAATTGGCAATAATGTGTTCAGCAGCAGCTTTCAGCCACATATCAAGAAGTCTGACAGGATCTGGATTTCTCTACTCCTGCTGTAAACTTCTAGTTAAAAAAACAACACACAAGAGTTACTGAAATAAAGCAGTCTTTTTGCACATCACTGTAACATCAGCTGCTTGAGGTTGTCGTGCAGGATGGTATCTTTAACATCACGGAAAACTAGCCGGATGTTCTCTGTGTTAATAGCAGTGGTGAAGTGGTGGTACAGGGGCTTCTGCTGCTGGTCCCGGCGTTTCGTGCGAAAACAATCCACCAGGAATTTTTGGACATCTGTTAAGCAGTGGGGATCCCCTTCAAACTCTGGGAAATAGTCTTTGATGCTGACTTTCTGTACTTTTTCCTCGAGCAAGTCCGTTTTGTTCAAGAAGAGGATGATGGAGACGTTGCTGAACACCCGGTTGTTGACTATCGTTTCAAAAATGTTCAGGGACTCCGTGAGGCGATTCGTCTGTCTGTCCTCCATCAGCACTTGGTCAAACTCACTGGAGGACACCAGGAACAAAATGGATGTGACACTGTCAAAGCACTCGAACCACCGCTTCCGCTCCGACCTCTGGCCGCCCACGTCGACCATCTTGAAAGGGACATTTTTGATTTCAAAGTCGTACTCGTGAATCCCTTTGGTGGGCCTTCGTGCCAGCAGGATGTCCTGCTGGGAGGGAAGGTAATCCTAGAAAAATAAGGAGAGTTTTGTGATTAGGATGTGACAATGGGTATGGGCACAGCTGAGCTGCAGTGGAGAGAGCAGCTTGCATGGGAGCAGGACGAGGTTTGCAATAAAAAGACATGGGTGTGGATTTCCATGCTAGGAAACACACCCAATATTAAACCAGAATATGCACCCCAAAGAACTTCAGCTTTCACCTCTGCCATGTGACAAGGATCCATAAGCAACCCCAAAGGTGAACCAGCAATTTCTCCTGCCAGGTTCCCTCCTTCTGTTTCACTTCATGCTTCCTTGATTCCCTTCCCACAACCCTGGCTGCCATCTCCACAATGCAGCAAATGGGTTCTAAACCAGCTTTCTCAAACCAGTAACTATGGGATATCCCATGCCAGCTGTGGGTTCTCCACTCCTCCCATGCTGTCCTGCAAAGTGCATGACAGCTTCCAGAAATAAAGCAGCTGCTCCACTAAATAACTCTACAGCAATCAATTATGCCTGAAAACTAAAACCTAAGCAGCTTCCTGTGTTTGTGCCATGCACCTTTGCATCCTGCTGGATCAGTGCACACTGGTGAGCTCACACTGCCTGGCCTTGCCCAAAATTTACTGTGCAGTGAGCAGAACAGGGGAAGAGACTGAGAGCTGGGGACAGCAGTGCCTTTCCAGCCAGGGGGCACAGACAGCTGTATCCTGAAGTTCCCCAGCACAGCTCTCCCCAGAATTTAAGAGGCATTCAAGAGACTATTTTTTGGATTGTTATATGAACATCATCAATGGATGCAGATGAAGAGGAATTCTTATTAGTCAGCTTTTGACAGCATGAATTCAACACTCAGATTGGGGATTTCTTCATTCCTAGAATTACACTTTGGTCTATGGTCCAAGTCTTTCTGTTATCTGCAAAGTGCATTTCTACCACAGCTGCCTGTGCTGGACTTTAAAACCTTGTTGTTCACTTGTTATGGAAACTCTCCCACATATTTTTCCAGCATTTCTCACCCTTTCAGAGAGCTCAATTTAGGTTTTAGAATTTCAGTCTCTTGTTAAAAAGTGAATGATCTATGATCTTCCTTTGACAGTGCCAGTTCCCACACTTGGAGCTTTTATAAAGACATGTAAGAGCAAGGTTCAGAAAGTCTGATTCAACCAGTCAGCTGGGTGGGGGAGCAGGCACACAGCACCATGGCTGTTTCAGTAGCTGTATCCCAAGTTTAAGGCAGCTGGGCGAGCTCAAACCACAAAAATAAAATTTAAAAATCACGAACAGAGCACAACATTTCAAAAGCTCAAGGATCACTTTGCTTTACCCTCTAAGTTCCAAAGGGAAACCAGAGAGAGAGAGGGCTTTGTGTGAACTCTGGGTTCCTCTTCCCAAGCTGCCCATGACTAAGGCACTGATTTTTATCGTGGCACAAATGACAAAGCAGCTCTGAAGCCCAGGCTCCCCACCCTGCAGCCTTTGCTGCAGCGCTGCACACAGCCAAACCCCACAGCACTGAAATCTGGAGGGAAGAGAATTCCTAAAGCAACATCAAGTTCCCTCCAAACTGACCAAAAGAGGTGCTGTCACCCCCTTGTCTGATTAATAGACAACTTTAAAGGTGAAAAGACTTCTCCCTTTGTTAAATGTATCTTGGGTCTTTTCTACTGAAATTAGAGAGAGGAGAAAAACCAGCAAAGCAGTGCAGGGATTGTATGAAATGTCACTGGGCACATGTGAAGGGATTTTAGCAAAGCTGACTGTCAACATGCAGGCAAGAGTGTCACAGGTTCAACACTCATTCCAGCTTCCAGATGGCAATGTATATTCTTTTGTTTTTCAGGAAGTTAGTCTCAGTTTCTCAGCACAAAAGCAACAAGTCTAAGGAAAGCTCAGGAGTGACTGAAATTATTGAATTATGTAAATAAATGAAACCAACTAATATAATAGGCAAAACCACATGCACCTTCAATATTGAAACAAGGGCACAAAGCAAACTCTCCTGGGAGTTGGCCTGTAATGTTTATACAGTAAAGCTTTCCAGAACAAGCTTATCCCCAGAATTCCTGACAAATTCCCTCTTGAGGACTATTACTCATTGAAAATTCCTTCCACACTTGCAGCCACAAAGAGAATCCTTTCCAGTGCTTTCTACATTCCACCATGGAACTGGGTACCTTTAGGGTCCCCTCCAACCCAAAGCACTCCATGTTTTATCCTGGATATTGCCTGCTCTGATCCAACAGGCAGCACGTGAGGGCTCTGTGAGGTCAGTGCTGGTATCCAGCCACCTTCTGGCTACAGGAGACCAAACACAACAACTCTCAGAACTCGCCCAGTATTTTAGTTCTCTTTCTGAAGGACAATTATGTTTTCTCCCTAATGCCCAGATCCTTGGAACACAAGCAGCTTGCCCCTGTCTCAGTGCTGATCCCATTCTCCATGTCTGAAGACTGCAGCACCAGGTGAGTATTTTCCTTGGATGGCACTAAGTATTATTTTCCAAGTTCTTTCAATGTTTTGCCATTGCCAATAAGTGGTTTTTCCCCTCAAGCATCCTCACATTGATACTGATTTGGAACACGTGCTTTCTTCCTGATTTTCCTATCTCCTTTCCTCAGATTCACTGCAGTCTGCTTCTTCTAAAGGAGTTCCTTTGGTTATCAGCAGCTCTTGTGGCTATCACATCACTGTTTGCCCAGCTCAAATTACAATTTAAGGCATGACTAAGATCCAATCACAAGATGGAAAGCCAAGTCTCTCTGTGAGGTATTTTGGATACACAGAATCTGCACTGGCAGTTGAAATAGCAACACACAAGGAATCCAGGAGATCCCACGCACGTCTGCCTGTCAGACACTCTCATTCTGCTGATCTGATTAAATCTGAACATGAAGTTCTTTTCCCTCAGTGCTCTTATCAGCTCCCTTTTGGCAAGAGGCACGTGAATTGCAGATCTATGTGTTTATAAGCAATTTAGTTGCAAGTCAGCCCAGTTGCATCAGATAAGAACAAATACTTTTATTTACAATTTGGGGAAACAATCATTAGATAATCTTGCATATAGATAAGAATAAACCAGAAGAACCTATCAAATCTTTCACTAACAAAACTTAGTGCTTTTTCCCCTCATAGATTTAACATTTTTTACAACAGCAGATCCTGAGGAGTCCCTCTGATTCTCAACACCATTTGGTCCAACCTGAAGCCAGAAAAGCTGTAATTCACAGCACTGCCACAGAAACATCAGACCTGCAGTAAGTGTGTTTATGTATAAAAATATTTTAAAAACCCAACTGCTGACTAAGCTTCGCACTTTAATCAAAGAATGGACCAAAGTTCATCCATGAAGAACTTTGAAATGGAGCTGCAAAACTCTATCCAATATTGTTGGGGCAAATTCCAAGTCCTTTGAAACTGAAAGGCAATGGATTCAAAGACCAGGAGAAATCCCCCACTGGCAGAGAGTTCAGCAGCTCATTACAGCAAGTGCAGTTCCCCTCCTAAGTGCAAGTTTCATATCTCAAGACCAAATCCAAATTCAGAGACAAGGTGCTGGAGTTCTCAAGCCAGAGATCTGGGAAGCACAATGACCACCAGAGCTTTAGTTAGAATAATGATAGTTCAAAGCAGAAAAATAGTCTGGTTTAAAATTTAATCTGTTAAAAACAAAAATGAAATTATGCATGATGTAACAGGGTTTCACTGAAGTGGTTTGGATTCCTTCATTTGTTACCATCAGCTGGGAATGACCATGGAGAAACTGTCTCCCCACAGAGTTCAAGCACCATATTAAAACTCCTGTTTTAAAGGCAATTTTCCAACATGCCATTCCTGCAATCCACAACTGATGAGCATCAGCAGATACCCTCATTATTCAAGTGCTAATCAACAGTTCTATAAAAAAGTATTCTACAGAGATTTCAGGTTTTTCTCCAGAGAAAACAGACTTTATTCTTTACTGAGTTTATGTTAAAGTAGATATTTCTGGAAGGTACCACTGACCTGTGACTGATTTAACTCAAGAGTTCCTAACTGGACACGTAACCCCAAACTCAGTAGTTTTTAGATGTCATTTAGTCTTGAAAAGCTACTTTAACAGTCTCCTGCCTGGCCAAGCATTTGTAACTTGTTTTTTGTTCGATTTTGACAGATGGTTTATTTCCAGAAAGTCTCCTGGCCCTTGCATTGCCCTGTGTTTTTGACATGTCAGTGATGAACTGCTGAGATAATGCGACAGTCCGAGTTAGCTAAAGATAAAGTCAATGGAGTAGACACTAATTACATTTCATCTATTTAAAACCCAGAGATCACAAAGACTACTTCAAACTCAAGACTGGAAAGAAAAATAAAAAAGGACTTACTTGTTCTCCAAGTTTATCCAAGTTGTCCAAGAAATACTTTACAGATTCCCCCTAAAAACAAATCAAACAGTTATTTAAATAAGCGACATCCTTGATCCCAATAGTTTACATTCTGAAGTCCAGATAATTTATCAGAAACCTACATTTAAGCATTGTAAGCTTTAATCACTGCCCTTTTTAAAAGCAGCTATCCTAAGAACACAACTGATGATTTATTCTTTGGCCAGTTAATATTTAAGCTTAAAAGCATAAAAGGCACATTTATAATAGTCACATTCTTTCCAAGTTTAGACTTGATAAATAAATCCAAGTGTTATCCACGGGGAGCATCAATGAAGCAGCCACACCTTCCTTATGAAAAGAAACATTCAATTCCTCTGAGGCTTAGCAGTGTGCACACACAGGCATTCAGGTGCAGGGATTAACCACCAGAGAAAGTTCATTTCTGCTGCAGTGCCACAGGACTCATGCCCACAGGGATGAGCAGAACACAGGATGAGAAACCACAGCAGACAAAGCTTTTTTACTCAAGTTTCCCATCACACACCAAGCTGGACCAGAACATCTTACTCTGAGTAATGAGCAGAGCTGCTGTGCATGGTATCACATTTATAATCCAGGTTTATCTTCTGGGTTCAACTCATCCCTGTCCTGGCAAAGGTAACTGCAGTTTTAATCCCTCCAGTAATGCAGAACTAAAGGTTTTTTCATGGTAAACCTGAACCACAGTCAAGCCTGCAGAACTCCATCAGGGTGCTGGGATTAAGGAGGAATTCTGCCATGGATACTGCTGCACCTGAGTTCCTTACAACAGGAATGTACTGAGGGAATTCAGTGCAGAGGAAAGCACCTTTTTAAGGTTCTCAGTATCCTCGCAGAAGCACAAATCTACTTCCTTTTGGAAACTCTTAATTAGCAGCTGTAAGTTACTCTTTTTACAGTAAGTGCAGAAAAGAAACCACCTGTGTTTTCACTCTGCAGCTGGAAGAGCAGGAATTCTGACTGAGCCTTCTTGATGAGAAAATCAAACAGCATCCGAGGCTGGGGTGACTACACCTAACCCAGACAAGTGAATTAGGACAGGAGCTACACCCTGATAATGACTTCCCCTCACTTCCATCTGAGCTCTGCAAGCCTATCTAGGGAGAATATAAACCTCACTATTCAACTGTGTCATCTAAGCACCTACCCTGAGCAGAGCAGGGTAAATAAAGGCCAAAAAGGGTTCTGGCAGACACATCAGCAAGGTATCTTTGCAAGGTTTCCAGGCACTAAAATAAGTTACATAATACAAGTAGATGCCACACCTTCAAGTGTGCAATTTGAACATCAATGTTTAATGAGGCAAAACTGGGGCTCTGGTTGGAACATGCCTCGTGCTCGACACACCTGCAGGAGAGAGCCCAACACACCTCTATGCCTTATTTTACCTCCTCTTTGGCTCAGCTGTGCTGATTTTCTCTGGAGTGACAAACTGTAGCAGGAACAGCATTTTAGCAGCACACAGCAGCAACAGCTTGCAGTGATAGCAGTACTGTATCTTTTCCATCATCTGTTCTAGCCTCAACCCTCTAAGGAAGGTATGCAGGGAAGAGCATTTCTATTTCACAGAAAATAAACAACCCTGATGCATGAATCCATCAAGCTTCCCAAGAAGGAGTAACAGGATCAGAATTCAGGCCTTCCAAGTGCTAAAGCCACTGTCTGTAGCTGGAATACTAAGGCAAAGTAAAATTTAGGGTCAGATTTAATTTCTTTTTTAGGTGCCAATAGGAGCTGGCAACCTTCCCTTCCCCACAGGGCTGGCTACATACCAATCAGGCACATTTCAGACTCAGTAAGTGCAGGTATTTATTCTGGAATACCTGGGCCTCAGAGGCTGAACTTGTGTGTGTGTGTGCATACAAACATGCATTTTAATCTTAGACAGCTTTTTATACAACTTACAGCAATACCTACTCCCTAAAGAAGCACTAACTCTGCAGTTAATGTGGAAGTTACTACCTCTCCTTTAAGTCCCAGGGCTTGCAGCTACTGCAATGCTCAGAGCAGCTGGAGCAGACAAGCAAACCACAGCCTGGAAAGGTCACAAAACATCCCCACAGGCAGCTTTCCAAAAGAGGGGATTTCCTGAAATCACAAATGCAAAATGCACAGGCCTGCAGTGACAGCAACACTCCAGAGCCACCCATCCAACAGCAAAGTCCTTCAGGGAGCACTGAGATGCCAGCCCCACTTCTGGGCTGTCACCTAGCACAGTCAATGGCACACAAACATCAAGGTGGCCAGGCTGAAACTGAAGAGACTGAACTATTAAATCCATCAGTTCCAACATAACACAGCTCATTAAGCTGAGACATTCCAGCTTCCCTCCTCCACGCCGTGGGCTCAGCTGCTTGGGCTCTCCCCTCATAAAAATCTGTTCAGACAGCAAGTGCTGTGGACATGACTCAGCTCTGTAACCAAGCATAGAAGTTGTTCATTCACTGTTTTTTACCAATCTGCATACCAATTAAAAACCTAGAACAGCTTCAAACTCATCATCTCTTCTCCCATCCCACTCCAGCCACAACCCAGTGGTGATTTTCTGTCTGCCCTGGACATGTTGCTATCAGCAGGCTGAGCTCTGCTAACTACAGACACTCCTGAACAGCAAACTACCTCACTGAACAGATCTTTATCAGAATGCACTACTGGAGAACCAGAGAGTTTTGACCCATTTAAACAAGCTTCAAAGAGGCAGCATTACGAAGCAGCCAAGCTTCAATCCCTTCCCAAAGTGTGAAGTTCTTTATTTTAACCAATAATGAAGAGAAACACATTGAAAAACTCGGCACACAACAACTGAGGAAAGCTTTAATGCCACCTATTTTTAAAAATCAGTTAGAAAAGGACCCATTCACATCCCTGCACAACAGCAGCCCCAAAGGCAGCTTCTGTGTTAGGCTGCTTCTTCTGGGTAGACAGAGAACCAGATCCCACTCAGTAAATCCATGACAGTGACCAGATTTAAATAGCTGTATTCAACAGCTGTCACCTAAAATTTCCTTTCTGACAAACTGTAAACTCTCTGGTTTACCCAAGACGACTAGAAAAAAGAAACTGGGTTTCCCCACTCTGTGCCACTAATGCCTGTGTGGCTCACCATGTCCAGCCCTGCCACGAGGCTGCTCAGCAATCAGTCTGTGGTGTCACACCACAAAGGAGCCACACCAAGGGCAAAATCGAGACAGAAATGAGAAACCTGAAGGATCTGCCCCCATGAAAACCCCCACAGTTCTCCATTACACTCCTGAGGTCTTCACACCCACGTTCTGTGAGTACATAGGACGGAAATTTAAAGATTAGCTAAAAATACAGACATGTCCCCAGGACAGGAAGGACCTTGACCTGTTGGAGAGAGTCCAGAGGAGGCCACCAAGTTGATTACAGAGATGGAGCACCTCTCCTAGGAGGAAAGGCTGAAAGAATTGGGAATGTGCAGCCTGGAAAAGGGAAGACTTTGGGGTCACCTGACTGTGGCCTTCAGTACCCAAAGGAAAGATGGAAAAACTATTTACAAGGGTCTGGAGTGAGAGGATAAGGGGGAATGGCTTCACACTGACAGAAAGTTTAGATTGGTTATTAGGAAGAAATTCTTTACTTTGAGGATCCTGTGGCACTGGCACAAGTTGCCCAGAGCTGTGCATGCTGCACCCCTGGGAATGTTCAAGGCCAGGTTGGACAGGGCTTGGAGCAAGCTGGGATAGTGGCAGGTGTCCCTCCACACCATTCCACAACTCTGTGTGACAGCCTCAAATCAGTCCCACGTGAATTTTCTTTTTCAAATGCAGATGAACCCTCTGAAGTCATCAGTACAGTTGAGCAGCCTGGAAATGCAAATCTCTGAAGGCTGCAGTGACACTGCAGGAACCAGCCATGGCATGGAGCCCAACTCATCCCCTGCCCACTTCCCTCCCCTGCACTTCAAGCACAGCCCAAAGATGCCAATACAAGGACAAAACCCAGCACAGGCTGGGGCACACATCTCAAATGGATATTGAGGTATTGCAATAAGCAAATTTCTTGAGCACACCCCAATACAGCGAAATGAACAATCCACACATCAGCTCCAAAGGCCTTCTGGAGTTACAGGAGGGTGCTCTGGCTGTTTGAAACTTTGTTAAATTTTATCAGGGTATTGGATTTTAAGTAGTCCCTTCTGAAGCTTGAGAAAGATGCCCTTTTTTGTTCAGATGGAATATACATGTCTCAGCTGTGCCCTTCAGCCTCCTCCTGATTCAGAAATGCATGTAAACCACAGGAAGTTGACTGTTAAGTAATTTTATTCATAACTGTCAACTATTCCATTTTCAGAAAGGTTTGAGTCAAACCAGCCTGTGTCTCCTGGAGCCCTGTGACCCTCCCTGAGAGAGCCAAGCCACTCCATCATGAATGCACAAGAAAACACTGAAATCTTACTCCTATCAAGGTGACTGACACAACAGCTTCCCCTACAACTTTGCACTAAACTACTAAATGAAGTATCTCCAGTTCTGTAATTCATTCTTTTTACTCAGACATTTTACAAATTCATGCTTTTTCCAAAGCAGAGGTGCTCATTTAGTTGCAGGCCAACACCTGCTGGTGTGGTCATCTGCAGTAAACCAGAGCAAGTATCTTTTCTAAGCAAAACACAGCACAAAGATCACTGTCTGGTTACTGCCTAAAGCAAAGTAACCACAAAAATATTTCTGGGGAGGAAAGAAAAAAAAAAACCTACATGAAATACACACTAGATGAACACATCTTTTAAACCCAGGAAGCACCAATTTATTTGGTTTCCATGAAAACAATGTCAGCAATCTAAATATGATTTGTTGAAACCTCAGCATAGCCAAATGGCTTTTTAGCTCTTCAAGGGGATCAGGGACGCTGCATTTTTTTCACTAGCAATTGCTTAAAAAAGAAAAAAGAGATAGAGAAAAGCATCAAATAAAGATTTAGTCATCACAAGGTTTAAAGAAAGAAACAATTTATCAAACCATCTAGGTTTGGCTGCAAGTTCAGTGGAACATACTGAACTGACAGGGCTTATTAGGTGTCTGAAATAATAAATGTGATACTTTAAGAAAACAGGAGATATAACTTAGCAGCTCTATATTAGAACTTTAAGAACCACCAAACATTTTCTCTTCCTGACTACTTGAATTTCTTGAAAAAGAGAAACAAACATTTCCTATTTTATTTAATTAAAATCCCACAAAAACACTGGAAACGAAAACACCACCAAAAAGAAGCTTTTTTACAAGCCTAGTTTAGAATAAGAAGGGGTAATTGCAGCGTTTTTAGGCTGGTGTGTACATGCCTAAATATGCAAACCAAACCATCCATAACTCTGGAGAATCAGCTTGAAGGAAGATGATGGAGACATCAGCAGAGTCTGAAAATTCTGCATTTTACAGCACCCTAGTAATACTTATAGCACACACTTCATTATGCCCAGGGTGTTTTTCTGTTAGGGGCTTAATCCAGGAAAATCCATAGCTGAGGATTTTGGCAAAGGAAGAATCTGTAGCAACATTTTATTTTCTTGCCACCCCACCCTAAGCTGATTTAAAAGAAGACTGAGTACAAATCAATAGTGCTGCCCCTGAAGGTTCAGCAGATGTCTCCTGAAATGACAGGAATAAACAGAGGGATAATGAATGGAGAAACATTTCCATCCCATCCATCAATGCAGATTCCCAGAGGAAGGGAGATTGCAGGGCACAACGTCCTCCACCCAACCAGGGAACATCCACAGCATTGCACAAAGGAGGGAGATGATCCAGCTGATACATTTATGCCATGAATGCATATCCTAATTACATTAACGAGCTCAAATCCACAACTGTGTCTTGACTTATAGAGCAGCAGGTTTAACCAAGTTCCATGTCACGACATTCAACTGGTTTGGTCTCACACGTGGAGGTAAATGAAACAATCTTGGCTCCTTCACAACTTTCAGGTTCCTATAATTTCTCTTCCCAGTCACTCCTCCCAGTGCTTTTTGAAGAGGACTCCTCTTTTAAAGATGCCCCAGTCAACAGACTAGGACAAAAGTTCCCCACATTCATACCTATAACCTGTTTATTCAAGGAACTAAACTTTAAAAATATACTTTCCATGTTTTACAGCAGCAATCCAGCAACTTGATTGGTGTCTCCTAAAGTGAAGGGAAACAAATCATTTCTGAATTGTCACTCCATACTCTAATACTTGATTTAACACTCACTCTTCAAGCAGTATCAGCAGCATTCTGGAAGTTTGCAATAAGTATAAACAATAACTAATTTTTAATAATGGTGCTGAAGGTATTTGTGGAAAAAAGCCCAGGTAAGCAGTAGTAGATTTACTTCCCAAATTGAAAATTTGGGTCAAAATATCTGAGTGTGCACTAACACAAGACATTTCCTTGTGAGAGGTTTCCTTTCTCCAAGTGTTAATTATGGCCAAAGCACAGCAGTCCCCATTTATGCCCACATGAGCATTACTGAGGCCATGTGCAGGGCAGCCAAGTGTTCCAAGTGAAATTAATCCCAAACTCTCCAAAACCAAAAGGCAAACTGGTGGGAAATGGCACTGCTGCCTGTGGGAGCATGAATGGAGCAGCCCCACAAGGGCTGGGTCAGGATCTGCCAGGACAAGCTGGGCTCATGGTGGCTCATAACTGATCTCAGAGTGCAAAAAGGGAAAGTGATTTTTGTCTATGTGTGAGTTTGGACTGTCTGGGAAGGAAGGGACAACCTGGAGTAACTAAGCAGAACCTCCTGGCAGGGAAGCACAGCAGCAGTGTCTCCTAGAGGCTGAAGCACAGACAGGGTGAGTCCAGACCAGACATCTCACATCTCCCAGCTTCTTTCTCTCCAGCTCAACCACTTGAATAGTCACTTAAACCTGATCTGCCCATTTCCAGAGATAAAATTCAGCAGATTGGGGATTAATTCCTGTTTCTTTGCAAGAACAGAGAGTTCAGACACAGTTGCTGATACAGAGTACAAAATAATGCTGCTGCTCATCAATCCACATCACAAATGCGTCACAGCTCAGCCCAGCTCTCAGAGCTCAGCCCCATTTCCCCTTTTCAGAGCTTGCTGTGTGCAGCTCAAGCTGTGTTTGCCTTTTCTCAGAGCCATCAGAACTGCATCATGCGGGGTAGAAGTGAAACCTGCCTCGTGTTTGGTCCCACAAACTCAGTATCTGTCCTAAAAAAGGAAAGGTTCAAGTCCTGACTCACAGAAGCCATCTTTTGTAAAACCTGTTGGTGGCAGAGCAGAACCTGTGCTTGCAACAGCTGGATCACTTTGGCTGGAGGGTGCTCAACTCCAAAAGCACCACGAGAGGAGTCAGCCCAAGTTTATTTCATGAGTGACATTTTTATCTTGCATAACAGCATTAACAACGAAAGGTGAAGGGGTTTAAGAAGGGGTTTAACCCAATAATATCCCTTTAATCTATTATCCCCTATTTAGTGTAATCCAATTAATCCATAATTCTCAAAATGTGGATAACAAATGGAGGGAGACAGAGCACGCCAACCTGGGGCCCTGCACTGTGACACCCTGGCAGCACCTGCAAGCTGGGGACATCTGCCATACCCTGAGAGTGACAGAAGGATGTCACCAAGGCAGCCTGGAATTAAATACTCCCAACAAGCAAACAAGGCTCCAGCATCAGCTGCTGCTCCTTCCTGCACCCAGCTCAGCAGTGCTCTCCCCTCAAAGTGCCAGACACACAACTCACACAGATTGTCTCCCATCAGTGGAGCACTTACACAGTTTCATATATACCATGCCCCTCCAATTAAATGATTTAAAACATGATTGAACTGTAACAAGAATTTAATCTGCATACCAGTATACCACAGAGCAAACTGTTCCAGTTTTCAATTACTTTCCTAAGAGGGAAGAAATCTATTTCATTTTTCTTAGTTAGGTATCCCTCCCCTCTCCTGATGGAATTTAATTGCTGAATTCTTAATTGCTCAAAAATATGCAAAGTCACTACAGCTTTTAGGTAGGAAACAGCATTCCACTAAAGCCTCCAAAACTACAATTTCTCCACACAAGGCATTCTGCTATTGTATTTCTAATTCTGAAAGACTGCTTGAAAACCAGGATGTGACATATTCTAGAGACAGCTGAGACTCCTTCCAACAATTAAAAACCCTCAGAGTGCACAGCATCAATCCTGGAGTAAGAAATTCTTCCCTGTGAGGTCCTGGCACAGGCTGGCCCACCCCTGGAATGTCCAAGGCCAGGCTGGACAGAGCTTGGAGCACCCTGGGATAGTGGAAGGCTGGGAGAGGAACAAGATGAGCTTTAAGGTTCCTCCATCCCAAAGCATTCTGTGATTCCATGATTTTCCTTAGGATCACCATCAAATAGGAAGCAAACCCAAGGTTGTTCAGCCCCTTCTGGAGATCAGAGCCAGGCTGAGGAACACATGGGACAACCACAGACCCAGAGCACCCAACCAAAAGGCTCCTGCTTGCCAGAACCTGAACAGAAATTAATCCATGAAAGCAAGGATCAGGTGAACTTTGTTTCTTCAAAGGTCTTTTTACTCCCTCCTTAAGTATTTACAATCCCAACTCTTCTTCCACAGAGTTTACTTTAGGGAAGACACCAATACCTTGCAGAAGATTTTCAAATTTCGTTGATGAAATGGATCCTCCAAGGCCCAGAACACACAGCCCTAGAAATCCTATGAAAACATGCACTGACCAAGGAGAAACTGCCACCTCCCAGTTACTATTTACACTCTGGGCAGCATCTCTATAAACCTCAGATGTTTTGCACACAAAACAGACTGGAACCAGACTGTAAACATTTGCTCTTCTTTCAGAGCACTGACCCACTGGCTCCATGACTTCATGTGTTTGCAACTCCAACTGCATTTAATCTTAATGCTGGAGCAGTGGTGAGTCTGCAAATCTGCCATCCATCATTTAGAGCTTTACTTGCTTCCAAGTTGTACAAGACCAGCAAAGGCTCCCAAAACCATGACAAATATTTGGCATGTGGAAACGGATCAGCACTAAAACTGGCCATACTGAACTTGAAGATGCTTGAAAAGTCCATTATTGCATAAACTCTGCACTAAATCACAACATTTCAAAATCAGAGCCCTGAACTGGATGCACTTCTCTAGGATTCAGTTTTAAAGTACATTTGGTTCCTATTTCAGCCTCATGAGAAATCCAGATGACCAAATGCTTTTTAGTTCCTTCCTCTGTCTCAATTAGAAGAATCCATTTCAATTAAGTTCTGGTATTTCTGTTTGCAGCCAGTGATGCACTCACAAACCAGCTCCCCTTCCAAGCTGACAAGATCCTGTGATAATTTACTGGCTCTAGTGAAACATCTACCTGCACCATTAGCTGAATATTGGTTTTAAAAATTACTAAAAGTTGTGTCTAAAAGAGCTCAAAGTAACAGTGAAGTACACAAGACTCCCTAAACAGCAGCAAGAGGCAGAAAAATTAATGTCACTTGCAGAATTTCATACTATGAATTAACTAAAAGTAGAAAGAAACATAAATTAATTACTAGAGCAACTATATAACTTTGCTACATTCAAGCATCCAATGGTAAAATTTTAGTAATCACCCTGCATTCCCTTTTCCCCCCACAACTTTGTGTAGATATTTTGAAATACAAATGGTACCAGTGCACTGTTTCCACCCCTGGAAATTCTGCATCCTCTTGATTTGGTGACCAGTGGGTGATAAAATATCATCATGTGCCCAAAGAGAGAAGTGCTCCCAGGCTGGCTGCAGAGATCCCAGCATTTTGTTTAAAATTATTTCCTCAGCATCTTTACACAAAGGAAAAAGAAACTCTTGTGCTATTACACATTCCTGTACCCTTGAGCCATAGAAAGAATTTGGGGTCTTTTCAGCTCCCTGGTTAAGTCTCTGAAGAGGAGAATGGTATTTCACTTATTAGCTGAGGGACTGAAGGAAAAGAAATTTAAGGCAGGAATGACTATGATGGAGAGGTGTGCAGCATGGTACAGTGAACTGAGTGCTGTAAAAGGCAGCTCACCCCCTATTACTGTTCAGAAATTTTCTTTTCTGAAGTTGCTGTTGTCGGTTACTGTGATGATAATTCAGGGTGTTTTCTGTATTTAAAATTCCTCAACTTTTCCAGCTCTGTTACCTGATGTTTCTTGTTAATGCAGACATGCAGGTTAAGAAGATACAGGAAGTAATTCAGGACTTTTTCAGCTGCTGATGGACTCAAACATTTTCTTTATCACTATTTAAATTCAACCCATCAGGCAACTCTGGGATAAAATATAAGTGCTAATCTCTGGGATTATTCAGATTTTTATTTGAATTAAACACATTTTATTTACAGTTTGAGGCTGCCAAGTTAACTAATATCATGTTCTATGACTGATTTATTCACCTTTAAGATATAAATAAAGGCTTCATATTCCAGAGTGATACAAGATACCACTTGGTATGAGGCAGCCTCCATCAGCACTGTGAGCATACAGCTTGTTATTCTGGAAAAGGGCAGGTTCTGCAGCCTCAAACTTCTCAACTGAATTTGATAATTCAGATCCTTAGCAAGGGAAAGTGCCAGCAGACACAATGCTGGCACAGAGATTATCTTGCTTTCCCACAACTACAGTTATTCTGTTGCTTTTCTGACGCAGTGAGTGAGGTCAGCTGCATTTGGTTTTCTCACATTTTCTTAAGCAACTTCCTCAGCCACCACAAGCTGAAGTTTCCTCCTCCTTTGCTAGTTCTGTGTAAGAGGTGCAGCCTGAACCCAGAAGATATCAAAGCATTCAAGAACTGAAATCTGGGACAATAGAGAGCCAGAACAGTCACTCAGTGCAACCTAGGGACAATAAATACGTGCTTGGTGAGAGCAGGCTACACCACCTCGGAAGCCTTGTTACAGCAAACTCAAATTAGGGAACAGCAGCACAAAGGAGCACTGCCTCTGGCATGGCAGCTCAGTCCTGAAGGATCCCATATTTACAATGAAAAGATCCCTCTCTGCTGCTGGCCTCAGGTGCAGAACACAGGCATGGAAGATGACGCTGCATTTATCCCACACGATTTGCTGACAGCCACGAGCCCAGCGCCTGTGCAGGGTTTGTGCTCAGGAAGTCAGTTCTAAATGGACCCAGACTGTGCAGGGCTTGTGTTCAGGAAGTCAGTTCTAAATGGACCCAGAAGGGTGCAGCCAGTGCTGTTTAAATTCCAAAGGTTGTGAGGAGACAGCTCTGCAGGTACCAACATGCAGCACCTTGCAGGTGAGTAGAGAGCACGGAAATGAGCGTGCAATAAATGTCTGTACCGAGGGCTCAACTTGCACTGCACAGCAGAAGCAGCAAAAGCTCCTCTAACACATTTGCAGAGATTCAAAACAACCTGCTGAGAAGAGGTTCACACGCTCAATTTGTGAATATTCATATTCAGAAGGGCACTTGCATTTTATATTTATTTAACCACGGTTATAGAATTCCCTTTTTTTGCAAGAAGCAGGTCACCTTCCAGTCTTCTGCAATAAAATGTTTAGGAACCCAAGGCACATGACTATCAACAGGACACAGCTTGTTGGAGATGGCACATGTATAAGAACACATCCCTCTGCTCCCACACTGCATTGTACAAGGCTGCATCTTATAAGCAGTGGTTCCCCATAAACAGATCACAGAATCCCAGAATGGTTTGGGTGGGAAGGGACCTTAAAGATCCCCTTGTTCCAACCTGCTGCCATGGGCAGGGACCCCTCCCACTAGACCAGCTTACTCAATATTTGGATTGAATTTGAATTAAGAATTCCATCCTGAGAGATTGCACTGAAACCATGCAGAAAAAATAGGCTTGCACAAGCCAAGTGCAGCACCCAGGACTCCAAAGGCATTCATTCCTGCTTGGAGGACAACTCATCCTGATGCAGGCACAACATGTCTACATCTAGACAGCTCCTGCTGAAAGACCTCTCAAGTCCAGAACCACAGTTGTGCTTGATAGCAGCAAAAAATAAAAATATAAAAAAAAGAAATACGGCAATATTCTGAAAAAAAATATGGCAAAGAGGTTCTCCATTAAAACCAGACCAGCACCAACTGGAAATAAAGACCAGTCCACTCTCCAAACACTTCAATGTTTTGCTGCAAATAAGAAAAGTTATCAGGCAGGAAAGGAAGAAGGGAAGGGAAGAAGGCAGTCCCAGAAACATCATTTCAGTTCTCAGAGGCTGAAACAGAAATCCTAATGCCAATTTGGAAAAGGATCAAAAATGGCACTTTGTGTTAAATTAGTAGAACTCACCTGAAGATCACTCAGCTTGTAAAAGCACTGGCATACACTGAAGGGTTTTTGGCCACAAATCTGGAGTAAGGACACTCAAGCCTCTACTGCTGGACTCTAGAGTTAATCCCTATAAGGAGTCTTATTAATGCCAACTCAAAACCAGCATTATCTTGTCATTGAGGCTGGAAAACCAGCAAATCTTCAAAAAATCCAAGTCTCTTTTGAGGATTTGAATGGCTCATTTTGAAGTATAAATTTGTAAAGCACTTTTCTTTCCATAGTTACAGCAACAACGTTTGATAAATCCTTTTCACCTGAAGACCATGAGATGGCAAGCAGCCTTTTCCAAGGGCTTTAAGGAGTACACAGGCCATCCTTAAATCTGATGTTTGGCAGAGTAATGATTAGAGAAGGGGAAAAAACTGCTCATACTTCAACATACATAAAGCAGCAGCTTTTTGTGTTTCCACATAGAAATTTAAGCAATAGTCGGTGTAATTGCAACATTATATTTCAATAAACTAATGTTTAGAGAAATGCTGGGTGACTGGATCTCATGTCTGTAATGAAGACTCTCCTGTCAGTCTCAGAAACCTCCTCCCAACACTTCATGCACTCATGTCCCAAGAGAAGCAACTCCTGCACCCTTCAAGCAGGGTGGGAGCACTGAACATCCAATCCCAGATCCAAGAGGAGATCCAAGGGGAAAGCCATGCCTACCTCCCAGTGTAGGGGTGTGGGGAGGTTAAAGAAATGAACACTGGAAGGAAAACACTGCAGAAGCTGCTGAAAGGCTTCTGAAAGCCTCTGGCACAAACACAACGTGGACACTTCATGAATGACAGGTAAGACTCTCTTTTTCCAGCTCTCCACTTGTGACTTCAGAGGGACTTTGTGCACTACCTCACAGCTGACCCATAAAATGGGAATCCACCCTCCAAAATGGGAAAACCTCAACATCTGGCAACTCAGCCTGGCTTCACACACAACTGACCTCTGCAGGATCAGCCTCTATAATCAGACACATTTCAGGATGTGTTGAAATGACAATAAACTTTCCTAATATTCTGCAGTGTCCATTTGAGGACTCATCCTTTCAAGAGAGCTTAATTAATATTCTTGTGTGCACAACAGCCCCACTAATATTCACAGAGAACCCCGAAAAGCCCAAGGAGAATAAGACAAAATACAATAAACTGACCAATACTTGCCAAAAATACTTGTCTGCAAAAGAAAAATGCTACATGGAAGCTGCTGCAAAGCTATCAGTGCAACTTCAAGCAGAACACGCCTTTTCCTGTCTTCTATAATCTGATCTAGCACCTGCAGACATGTCACAGAAAAAGCTGTGATCCAGAGGTGAGTGCATATCCTATAATCCTTTTTGTATCATCTGTGCCTGCAGTTCTATGCAAATATGGACAAAAATAAAGTGTCATCTCACATCTCTGCAGCTTTCTGGCTTTAAAATACCCAACAATACTCATTTAAACTGCAAGTAGGGCAATAAATATCTGTCTGAAGATCAAAACCCACCCAAAAGTTACCTTCAACAAGAACAAACCCTGAACACATTCAAAGCTTATCACACATCTGAGCAAGGCGGCTCTCATCACACTCTTCCTTTCTCAGAGAACAATGAGACTCCTGGAGAATACTTCAAAATGCTTCTCTGTTCACAGCTCTCACAGCAAGTCCAAGAAATGACTGACATGAGAGGGAAGCACAAGGCTGCTCTTGCCCACAAGGGCCTGCTCAGCGTTCCACAGCACCAAAGGCGGCTCAGCTGTCAGTGCCCGGAGCAAAGCTCCAGACAGCAAATCCTTACAGCACACGCTGAAAGCTCAGCAGCACAAACAGAACCACCAGGAAATGCTCAGGTAAGTCAGCCTGCATGCTGCAGAAGGGACAGAATGGCTGTGTTTATCCAAGTCACTTCAGATCTTAACCGGAAACCAAGCACTGACGGGAAATGTGAAATGTTAATGGGGTGTCAGGTGTTGGGCTGATTCAGACTCAATCTGTAACTCAGCCCTGTCAGCCTCCTGAGAGAGGCCAGAGGAGAAACAAGTCTGGTGGATGGAGGAGAGGAGCCTGAGGATGACCAGAACCTCCAGTGTAAGGTACAGAACTGCCTCAGCTGCAGAGCCAGGCCAGTGCACAGCTACCTGTGCTAGCAGAACAAGCACCTGAAGGAGCCTGGTTTGTAATAAAATGTGAGGGATTAGAACATCAACCACCTGGGAAGCACTGAAGTGGCACATATTGCACTAAGCTGTAATTAGCTCTTTCCAGTTTTAAAGCACTACACAAGCATGACCTAATGAATTTTCATAAATGCTGCTGCTAGTGGCCAGAAGGCCCCAATTTTTATAGCAAGGAAAATAAATCATATTGGCCATCCCATGACCACTTGTGTTAACAAAATGAGGAAGGACACTCCAGTGAACTAGACATGGAAATGCTGATTCCTAATTCCATTAAAATACAACCAAGTTATTTTTTTTTTTTTTTTTTGCTGCTATAAAAAGATCTCATTGTTTCCTTAGGCTCCCAACATCATCAGTAAAAGATCCTGGAGGAAAACAAAAAAGCAAGAGCAGCTTTACAAGCTCTCACAAACGTACATATATGTTGATGTTTTAACCATATTCTTGCAGAAATCTCAATTTTAAATCTTTTTGATCTATCCAGGCTACAAATGGCTTCTACACTACACATTCTTGCTGCCTTTCCTCCAGAATTTATATGTAAATTTTGACATTTTTCACTCCTTACCCATCACTGCTCCATTTTCCATTTGCTCACCTCTACCTCTATCCCAGAGTGTCCAATTCCCATGGCAAACACTTCCCCACTGTTCCTGCCTGTGCTCTCTTAGTATGAGCCAAGTTTTTCAGTCCAGTGAAAAGTTAAACTCACTCAACAGTCTGAAAAGAAGTTGGAGCAGATACAGCCCAATAATCTCCTCTACCACCTCAGTGCCAAAGCTTTACAGTATTTTTGTGCCACTTTTCCCTCTCTCCTACTCATCTAATCATTGCTGCTATCTCTCATCGTATTTTTTTGCCACAAGCAGCTAAACTGGAAGCAGAACAATATTTTCCTCTTTTTCCCCATTCTACAGTGTTAAAAACTTTCAGTCTGGAGCCTTCACTTCCAGAGTCAGTACTTGACACGCCTGAACTGTCTGTGTCTCTCCCAACTTCCTCCTCCTCTACCTCCTGACTGGGACACGCCTGTCACTCCCTCCTTAACCATTTGTGTCCTCCTCTCCTGTCACAGCACAGAACTCTGAGCCTGGAGCAGGTACAGCAAGAATCCACATTGCTCCAGGAGCTTCCCTCTGCTCTGCTGCCCACATGGAGCTCTGGTAAAGTTAAGCTGAAGTTTACTGGGGTAAAACTGAGACTTCATGCTTGGCCAGCACAGATCACAGTGCCTGCACTCAACACAGTGACATCATTCAGCAGCCTTTTTTTTTTCTTTCATGTTATAACTTGGCATAAATATGTCCAGCTGAGATTTTGAAAGGATTTAGGAAATAAAGTAATATAAGAATAAATAAAGCAGTTACCTTGCTTTCAAAAATTATTAGGATAGTACTGAACTATTAAGAGTACCTAAAAAATATTCCCGAGTTTTACCTAAAGCACAACATGATAAATATATATTTTTGCAGAAAATTACACAGCTTTAGGGATTTACAGAAGAAAGCAGCACTTTCTTTCTGTAAGGTTCAGAAGAACAAATTCTTCCCTACCCTCTTCACAACCCACTCAAAGTGAAACTCTGCACATGTTTCAATTATGGAAAGAAGCCACTTCCCAGGGCCTCAAGATGACAGAACAGTAATTGCTCCCTTCCCTTTGCTACACAGCCTCAAGTCACTAAACATGTTTAATCGAAGACAAAACTGTTTTATTGAACAGATTTTAAGCAGATCCCTCCAGCACAGCAAGTCACATCTGCACCAGAACCTTGACTACAGAAGTGCAATTACTCTTTTATGATCACTTGAAGGTGAAACTCAAGGAGCAAGAGGTCTCCTTAGGAACTTATTTACAGAGCTCAGCCCAGGGCTGGGCAGGTGATAGGCCACTGCAGCACCTGCCCATTCTGCAATCTGCAGAAGACATTCCATGATCAGGGCAATACATATTTATAGAATATTTACACAACCTCTTTAAGTCAGGCTATGATTACACAACCATTCATAATAGCTCAACAGGAGACATCATGAGCTATTGTTTGGATTCACACTAACACAAAGGTTATTTTTAAGACATAAAAACACAAAGCCACTTATGTTTGAGAGACCTACCAGAACAGATTTAATCTATTTTAAGGTTCTCAACTCCCACCCCCACAAAACCCTATGCCACTGGCATATACAAGTCTATGAACCAACAATCAAATTTAACTCAAATTTTTTTCATTTCTTTTTGCAGCATCTGCATGGGAATGGAGCAAAGGGAGTTCAGCTGTCACACACAGTTCGAGCTGCAGCTCAAGAATCAAGAGGTTTCTTTTTCCTTTCCAACCCCACTACTGAATTGTGTACTCCAACTCTACCCCACTAAAATAAAATTGTGAATTCCATTAAATTTCCATTCCATTTTGTTACATTGAAGCTGAGAACTTCAATGCAACAAAAATCTCATTACATGAGTATTAACACAGACATTCAAAATTAAACAGGAAGTATACAGAGGGAATGTTTGCTAGATTGCTCAAACTGGAATAGAGAAGGGAGTGGTTTTTAAATTCTTCTCATTAACCCATGCATATCTTTTCTTCAAAAATCACATTACTATTAAGCCTGTCTTTTTTTGACAAACCATTTTTTTTTGCTTGGCTTGGTTAAATTGATGCACCAGTTAATAAAAGGGTGGTAATAATCATACAGTAAAAATACTGTGCAGGTACCAGCTTTGTTACAAAACTTAAAAGCCCTCAATACCTCAGCTTTCCCACATATGAAATGAGGACGATTACGTCAGAATCTCTTTTATTACTATTAAAAAAAGGGGGGGAAGTAGCTAAATGCAGCTGTGTGCAAGACCACAGAGTAACAGCCAACCACTCAAAAACGCGTACGGAAGCGGCTGGGTCGGCGTTTCACAGAGACGCAAGGCAGGAACAAAATCACACACGGGCACTCAAAGACACTGAAAGACAAATCTTACCAGCTGGAACTCCCTGCGCCTGTCATAGGCGTGCTGGATGCCACTGTCTGCCCACAGGGCTCGGATGGCAGGCAGGTAGTCCATAAAGACCCCGGTCTCCACCATGCCCTGCACCACGGTGACCGCGCGCGTGTCGAAAGCCATCACCTTGTCACCGTTGCTCTGGTTGGCAGGATCCCCCCAGGGGATGTGCAGCTTCTCTCTGGCATCCACCAGGACTCGCACACCTGCAATGACAAGGAAGGGCACTGTGAGCGGTTTCTCAGCATCTCCTGTTTCACCAGCCCGCAGAGGAACAATGCACCTACTCTGCACAAAGCTCAATGGGAACATCCACCCCTAGTGTCCCAAAAACTGACCCAAGCCACTACACTTACAGGTAACAGCAAACCCCAGATCTGCTATCTCAAGAGCATCATAACATCAACAGGATTATCCCCACAGTGTAAATTCAATTCCTGAAAAAGCGTTATTTTTAATTACTAACTTTATCCAACCTGTGCTACAAAACTCTTTAACTTGGCTTGAGTACAAAGTACACTTAAAAGTTTATTTCAAAATATGTTAAACCACCTCATCTCTTGCTTTAAGGCTCTCTGGGTTTTGTGTTCTTATCAACTTCTTACCCAGTTATATCTTTGTGTGTATATATATATATATATATATACACAAAGAATCTCTATCACTGACAGTATTTCTATCACTGCCTTTAATATTTCCAGAGAGACTAAGACATGTACTAAAATCATTGCACTTGTTAAAAGTATGTTTCTATAGCTTAAATTAACTGTATCATCTTAAAGCCTTCCTGCACTCCTGTGGCTGTTTTGGTAAATATTCTCTAGAAGAAAAAGAGTATTTTAAACTTCTTTTTAAACTCCTTCTGAAGAATATAAACTCACTGTGCTTATATCAATAAGGTAAATGCAGGGAAATGATTTCTAGTACTAAATTTACTGATGAAACAATAAAAGGAAAATTCCAGAAAGAATAAGCAACTGTAAAGGCATGGGAAGAGATATAGGGAAATTAAGATGTGGCAACAAATGACTGTTCAGTAATACACTCATTCAGTGCCAAAGTGTTTTGTCAAGGTTCAACCCCCTTCCATGGTTTTTCACTCTATCACAGGCAGGTATCTGTCAAATCTATCTGCAACTGCAGGAAAACAGCCTCCCAGACAGATGTGCAGCTCCTACGTGTATACCTTCACACAGTACCAAGTAGCTTTAACAATAAACTTTAACCTGGTTGAGATACATACAAACTTTAACCTGGTTGAGATACATGTGCATGATTTCTATTGCCTGCTACAGCTATCAGTAGCTTTTCAAGGCTTGATTCATCAGCAGGTTTGTAAAATAACTCACTCTGAGAATTGCTGGATTTTCAGAGGCTGAGTCTGGCAACACTTTGCTGTTTTCAGAAACCACATTAAGATTTTGTCCAACTCTTACACAGTCCAAACTGAAAATCCAAGGAGCAATTTAGATAAGAGAGAAAATGAGTGAGGATGACCAATGAAGTCAGGATGACAGCAGTGAAATCAAGCGTCCACTACTCCCCTAAACCATGTGTGGAGGTTTTGGCAAAGCATCTATGAGAGAGGCTCTGCCTGCGGGTTGCAGTTAATTGATGTGTCAGCCGAGTTTCCAACACAACGGCAGCGATTCCTCCACTGCAGCGAAATACTGAAAGCACACAGGGCTGGGCTGCTCCTCACGCACTTCCAGGTGCATCTTCCCCCCATCCATTACCGCTCATTACTGCACTCGCATTACCAGGAAATCACAGAATCACGGAATCAATTATATTGGAAAAGACCTCTGAGATCATTCAGTCCAACCTATGACCGAACACCACCTTGTCAGCCAGACTTGCCATTAAGTGCCACGTCCATTCTTAAACACCTCCAGCGACAGTGACTCCAGCACCTCCCTGGGCAGCCCATTCCCGTGTCTGAAGTGAAGAAATTCTTCCTGATATCCAGCATAAAGCAGCTTAACACTGTCCCCTCATCCTATCTCTGGTTCCCTGGGAGCAGAGCCCGACCCCACCTGGCTACAACGTCCTTTCAATGGTTGTAGAGAGCGATAAGATCACCCCTGAGCGCCCTGTTCTTCAGGCTGAGCCCCCCCAGCTCCCTCAGCCGCCCC
>WBNP01054863.1:0-10732 GCA_013401095.1 Passerina amoena
TTAGAATTAAATCTTACACATACAGCATTACTTTGCCTTAACTGAGCGCATGCAAATAGCCTTCCAAAAGAATCTACAGCTTAACATTTAACTGAATGCACTTCTTTACATAATATTAAGACCAGATCAATTTCAAAACTGCACAGAGCACTCATAAACACAACATCCTTGATTTTGGTGCAAAGGAAAAGTACCAGAAAAGCCTAATTCAGGGGTCTGACAGCAAACGAATCTCACTGTCAGCCACTGGCTGCAGCCTGCATTTATCAGAGGCAGCAACTTGCTGCATGGAAAGATTATTTGTAGCCTAGATTCCAACAAGAATAACTCTAACGAGCAAGTGCTTATAAGGAGATGGTTATACAGTCTAAAGAGAAAGGACAGAGAGAACTGAAGAAAGCAACATTCTTCAACAGATAGGGGCGTAAAACAGAGAGGACTGCAGGGTTTCCACTTCAGAAGGGCAAGGGACCTTTCAAGACAATGGAAGGAAACATCAGTCTAGAAGATGGGGCTAGAAAGAAATAAGTATAAACTTCAGGATTAGACATATAAATACAGGAATACAAAAAGCTGCAGTTAGAGGTATGTGCCAGCATGACAACAGTGTCTTCTTAGCTCTAGGGTTTATTTTTCAGAAGGAATCAAGCAATTAAACATTGGGAAGCAACACTTCAAACACAGTATCAAAATTTCTAGAGAACTCTGCCATACTTTTTATATATTACCTCCCCATAATATTAGCATTAATCTTGTTAGGTAAGAATTTCACAATTGACCTTTATGAAAGGTCAATTTTGCCAATAAAATGCATAGTTTAGTCAATACTGGTTTTCCTCTTCAAACAGATATCCAAACCTCACAGTAAAACCATACTACCAGACCTGTTGAATTAAGTAGGACATTTTGCACCTACTTTAGGTAGGACTAGGATGTAATTCCTGAATCAACACATAGCCTATTGACTCCTAAGGACAAAAAAAGGTGCTTGTAGATTAATACAATCTGAACAGAACTATCCCTTCTAGTAAATGTTAGCTGCTGCCAGATCTAGCTGCCTTTTTGCATCTCAGCAAATATACTCCATCTAACAAAGACGTTAGCAAAAAACAAAGCAGAAAAACTAAGCAGTGTGTAGCCAAACAAGACCCAGAACCAGTTTTATTATAGAAACTGAGTACATTTGTGACCATGGTAAAAATACAAAAAAGTTACAACTACCTTTGTGTAAAAGATGAAACTTTAGTCTGATCTTAAATTTGACCCTGAGGCTAAAAAAATTTGAAACCTATATTCCAGACTGTGAAACAGGAGCCATCTCCACTCAAGTTTGGAATTCATTTGGCTAATATTCTCCTAAATTAAAAACATTCTTTAAGAAGCTGTAGATTTATGTAATTTTATCCACAGAGGAGAGCTAAGACTAGTTCTCATGATCATGTCATTAGGTGGACCTAAACAGCAATTTAATGGACTGCTCAATTGGTTCTTGTATTAGTATTGTGGAATTACTGCTGTCCAACTGCAAGCTCATCTACCACACTGACTTGCCAAGTCAACAAATTAAACTTCCCTACACAAGAGCGAATGGGCATGGGAATGTACAGGAGCTGTCAACAGGATATGGGAATGCACAGGAGCTGCCTACTTGTGCTTAAGTAGGCATTTAGTCTATGATAACAACAGCATGTAGCTCACAATCTATACCCCATCTAAAGTAAATGCATTCTTAGTTCAGAAATATGTGACACTACACCAAGCTACTTCAGGTAACTTCAGAGTAGCTACAAATATATTTTTGCTCTGCAGGGTATCAACTTGCTAAAAGCACATTTTACAAGGTCTTAGACTCAAAAAGCCACATATATGGGCTCTCCTTAGAAGAAATCTTTAAGGGCAGAGACTGCCTCTGTGGGATGCCTCAGCTGGGATGCTGAGGTTTTGTTTGAAAGGACTGTATTGATACACTTCACTCCTTATCAGTCCTGCACTAAATATAAAGCACTGAGTAAAACTGAAGCAATAAATACAGCATTAACACTCCTGCTTTAGGAATGGCACAGAAAATACCTACTACTACTGCTCTGCTGAGGACTTACTAATTAGATTGAATTAGGTTAAGCAAAAGATGACAACTATAGCATGCTGCAGACATACGAATATCACAAGCGCTCCTCTGTAACACACTAGGGAGCAAGAAGGGAGAAGGAAATGAGAAGGTGAGTTTTGCCTTTCCATGCATGGAAAGTCTGGGCTATAGTTTACTTTTTTCCCATGGAAATCACTAATGTCTGAGACAGAACAAGTTGCTAAAAGGGTCACATATTTTGCAATTAAACATCTTAAGCTGCAGTGCACAAGACATGGGGCTCTACACAAACAGGAGTTGATGCTGCACAGTCACTCTGGGCCTTCTTATCCAGTCACTAGCAGTCATTACCTAAAAATTTGAGAATCAGTTCATATCTTACCCTTTCCTCATCCCACTCCTGCTGCCCAGGAATAGTGAGAAGAGGTGGTAACTGATTATCCCCAAAATTCAGCCCACCAGTCTTCACAACCATTTAGGTAAAGAATGGAAATTCAGGTCAGGAAAATCAAAAGTTTTAATATGTGATTTTGAAGTTTTAAGCCTAGTAAGATCACAAAGGTAAAGCATTCTTTGAAAACCTACAAACACGTGACCTTGAACACATGTTGGGGCAGTGCTCATCCTCATTTTAGTCACAAAATTGCATCTCAACTGCAGAGGGCAGTTGTGAAAGAAGGTATGTGGCAGAATGCAACACTCACTTTTTGAGCTCAAAGTGAAGAAGGAGAAATTCAGATCCAGACTATTTGAATCCAAATCAAGTCACTTTCTAGTCAAGAAACTTCCAGTAACTTTGCAGCTGTTCTTTGTATCTTCATACAACATCATTTTATTGATATACTCATCAATAAAATATGTATATATTTGCACTAAAATCAACGTACATATAGAGTTTCAGAAGAAAAAGGTTTAAGATGGTTGTGAGAATCAATTCCCACAGCCTTAATGAAAAGCAACAGGACACCCACACATTTATGAATGGATAAGGTCATTAACCAAGCTGAATAAAACTGAGCTGAGCTGTCCCACATGAAGATGGCAAGCAAAAACAATGGTGACACAAAATACACTTACACCATCTTGCTGCTCTAGGGTTTGCATCTAACCACACTATTCCAAAAGCAGAGCATATAATTATCTAACAGACCAGAAAAAGTACTTTGATAAGTACTGCTGTAAAACAGGTTTAGGTATTACCATAGATAGTTCCTTTTACTAAGCAACTCATTTAGCTAAAACAGATGCAAACCTTGTGCTTAGATATGAGTTGTTTATTGTTACAGAGAAGGGAAAATCTAGAAAGATGTGTTAACGCTATAGCTATAGTTCTGGAGAACCGAGAAGATATCATTTTAAACTTGAGCACTAAAAAAGGATGCTCCAAGTATACCAAGGGCTGTAGAGTTTGGCCACAAATCTGCAAGCCTTAAGTTATGGCATTTACAGAAGCTTAAGTGTTTCTCGGAGTAGAAGCAAGATCCAATTCTTGAGTCTGTTTCTCACTACTTCTACGGTAGAGCCATATAAAGACTTACAAAGAAATTAATTATTGTTTCTTATACAAACATTGAAAATTAACGTTTTCAGATCAAGGTGTCAGGCATTGATTACTAACGTTCTTAAAAGTGATCAACATTAGTCAGTGAAGAAGTTCTCAAGTGTAACATGAATTGATGTTATCACATATAACAAAAAAGGGGCTCACAGTGTTAATTTTCCTTATGCTTTAAACCGCTGTGTTCAGGTGCCTGTGGAGTCCAACAACGAGATCAGAAAACTGTCGGACAGAAAGGTGGCCAGCGCCTATAAAGGTACACCAAAGCCCTTGCTCCAGAACTTTCCCATTCTTATTTGGGAAGCTAATGCTATCTAGGGAAGAAGTCTACGGCATGCTCGTGCCTTAAGCTATCTACATAATGGAGACAGCATTCATGCAAGAGCCAGCAGCAAAGACTGGATGTGGGAAGGTAAAAAAATGAAAACTCGGAATCATCACCTTGAAAAAGAAGTGATTCTGTGTTTAATTTTCACTTCCCCTTGAGAAACCTGACAACAAAACCAGTTTTCTGTAATTTGGAGCTAATTTGGATGACAAAAATCAGGAGTTAATTCCTGCCATGTTATTTATACACGTATTTAGAGAGCACTGAGGTAACAAAAGATGTATCTCTAAAATAAATGTCTACTCAATTGCAACGTGCATTACAACACAAGTTCCAAGTACTGCTTCAGTAGGTACCTCTACACATCTAACTACAGGCCTAGCAAGAATATCACACTGCAGATTATGACTATGCAGTTTAGAAAGAACATTCTATTTACTAACTCTAGCTTGGGCAAATGTATAGCTAGAACAGCTTGAATTAAACAAGAATCCAAAGAAAGAAGCACCTTATTGTTGATTTGATTAATATCATTCTTTATATGAGACATCTATGAGCTAGCCTCATTCAACTATGAAGTAATGACTCCCTAATTACAGCAATCTTCTCTATTAATGCTTAATATTCAAAATTACCCTGTACTTAAGGTCTTGAACTGAAGATATGAGGTCTAAATGAAGGTTAAAAGTGGAACTGCAATACATTATTTGTCTTGCTCATAAGGAAATGGCTTATTTCTTTCACTTGCAAATTGATCTACATCTCAGAACTCTGGCATGCACACAAGTACCAGAGGAGCTGAACAGCTGATAGCCCTTGTGTCACCAGCAATCTCCTCATGACTCCCAAGAAGCACACAGCTATTGGCAGAAGACAAGCAAACTGGCACCACCCTTATTCTTCAGGTGTCATGTATAAGCGGGTAGCATGAGTTTCCTCAGTTAAACTCTACCTTAATCTCAGATGACTGTACTGTGTTGTCTCATGGTTCTTGAACTAAGGTAGTACCAGACCCATCCTAGCACACCAAAGTATGAAATCTATTTGGCAAAAACAGGAAATTTTACTAAAAGTGGCACATGAACACTACGACTGAAGCACTCATGTAACTGGAAAACCAGAAGTACAGGATGATCCTAAACGTCGTTTATGAAGTGCTTAAACTTAGCTTCTGTTTTAAGAATTACTGTTTGCCTTTTAGCTAATTTCTGTTCTCAACTTGGACTGAGTCATTTTTTCCATTACCGCAAGCAAGCTACTTTGTTTTTGTTGGATGCTTTAAGTCTAAGCATGTTCAGAACATCACAACTACAAAACTATCGTTAAAGCAAGATAAAATTTGCTGAAATTAACAATTCAAAAGAGCATGAAGCAAGAGCTACAGCCCATTTATTTAAAAAAAATCTTTCAACTACTTTAATATCAGTATACAAAATTTAACCCATTCCTTCTTTGCCCTCGACTACATAGCAAGTTTTATCACCTCTTGGATCAATTTTAGAGACCCAACCTTTAGATCTTTTTACCAGTAGAGATCTAAACTTATACCATCTCATAGGCAAGAAGATAAACAATTGTGTAGTTTTAATTTATTATTTTAGGATCTTGGCTTTCTAAAAATGGAAACTTAAAAATTAGAGACTGTTAAAAGATCCTCTCTGTCACATTAGAAATAAAGTCTTTGAACAACAAGACAGAATTTCTTTTATTTAATAGCTTTTACATTAAATGTGCGAAGACACTATTACAAAAAAAAAAAAAAATCACATTTTGCAAGATCAGATAATTTCACATGACAGCATTCCTGTTTCCAAAAATGCCAAAATGTTTACAGGTTGGAGTAAAGTTACCCTAAGGAAAATGAATAATTATGTCTACCCAACTAAATAAGGTAAGTTTAAAAAACCCAAAACACCACAAAACAAACACCAAACAGCCCAGGAAATGTCAAGAATTCCCCACTCCCCCCACCCAGTACTCCTATAGTGACCCTCAATTACTGATTGATCAGTTACAGATACAAATATAGTACAATCTATGTTTGACAAAATGGTATAAGTAAAAAAAAAATCTTCAAAAAGAATCAAACATTTAAAAATGCAAGCAAGCATATTTCATGTATTTGATGGTGTTCTTCCTCCCCAAACTTCATACCCATCTTCCACTATGACGCACTGTAGAGCAGGAACGATGTCTTCAGAGGTCTGTGCAAAGCCTAGCACAAGTGAAGGCACTGTTTCATTAGGAATTTCTGCTGTGTCTCTATGTCAGGCCCATTATAAGAGAAAAGCCATTGAATACAACAGTTACCACATAAATTCCCATATTTCTGTAGCAACTAAGAGCTCTAATCAGACCAGGATCTCCAGAAAGATCTATATCCACATCTGTGGAGTATTTCAGGTTTTCTGCAAGAGATTTCTGCTTCAGTAGCCAAAAAGCTACTGGAGTGTAGAAAAAGTCAGCCGTGTCTCCAAAAGAGAGAAAAAAATAATCTAAAAACAAAACAGGAAAACCAGACAGTCAAGCATTAGTTAGGACACCAACAAAAGTCCTGATCTCCCCAAACAATACACCTGAAGAACTATATTGGGCATCTATGTTTCTGTATCCAGTTCAAACAATCATTATTCAAAGCAGACAATCTAAATCATACTTTCATTTTAACAAAAAAAAGCCACACCCAAAAATACCGTCTGTTGCAACTTATTTCTCATCAAGCCAGTGCACTCTGGCCCCTCTCAGTCACCTGTTCACATGTCATTAAAAAAAGTCAAAAGACAATGTAAGGCAAACTCTAGGAATGTAAGACAACCCATGTATTAAATAAACATTTGCTTACTTAGTACTTAAGTTAACAACTGCATTTTACATTTCTGCTTTGTGGAACAAAGAACGCTCTGCTATTAAAAAACTTGTTATTCTCTTATTGTAACAAACCTTTCTCTGCTTGGTATGCTACAATTCCTCTTTTCCACTCATTCCTCTGCTTCCTATCCCATGCTTTTCAGGAATTAAGACCACACTTCTGTCCAGAATAACTCTGCAGTAGGTGGAAAGATTACAACACATGCCTACCTACCTGCCAAAAAAAGTAAGCTCTGAGATCCAGGAATAGATTGAGCAAAGACATCCCTGCTCAGCAGACTGAAGCCCATATGCTTGCATTTAGACTGGAGAGAAACTCCTTGCTTGGACAGACTAAACCAGGAAAGACCACACTACATGCTATCAAACAGCATTCTGAAACTGCTGGCTAAATGCACATAGGAAAAAGATGGGTAAAGCAAAAATAATTTTATTCCTTCTGGTAACCTTGGGAACAGAAAAAGAATACAGCAAGAAACAGCTATAGTAAGCATCCTATCTACCAAACAATCTTCTATCTCTAGTTATATACTTGCCTTCAACAGCCAAGGATTTGAGGAAGTCAGAATTCCTTAGACCATAAAAATCAAAAGCCTCATAATTCAGATTAAAAAAAAGTCTTTAAAGTAGAAGAAAATCCTTCACTTTTATTTCACTTAAAAGTGAGCAGACAAAGGCTAAGCAAATTTCCTCCAGATACTTCAGTGGCAGAAGTATCTACCCCTTCCACCAGACACTCAACAACCAGCATCTTAGGATACTTTATATACTTTAAATACAGCCCACCTCCTAACAGAAGGTTAGGATTAGATATCCACTTGAGAGATAAACCAGAAAGGTTGTAAAATCAGTGCAACAGCAGTTTTTTGTCTTCAAGGACCAGTAGAAGTTTTTTGGTTGTGTTTTTCTTTCTCTTTTACATCATTTTTAGCAAACTACAGCTCTATTTTGTCTTTCACCTTCTTAACGATCACCCAAAATGCACTTACCACTAAAAAAAATTCTTACTGTGATCTGGCTATTAGGAAAGACTCTTATGATTTTGCACCTTTCAATGCATTAGTTGGGTTTTTTTGCAGCCTTAGGGTACAACCACAAAAACCTTTAAAGAAAAAAGGCAAAGCTTTAGTATGGCTACCAGGAACACAGATTAAGGAGGCTGCATAATTTTTCTTCCGGTTCATGTAGGACCCTTGGGAACATATTAGCAGAACTGTTTGGTGGTTTGCCTGCATATATTGCCAGCTTTGCTTCTGCCTATGAGTCAAGATTTTTGTCAAAAACTAAACCTGAAGTAGTGCTAGTTGCAAGCCTCCACAAAAACCTAAAATATGCAGCAAGTTTCACACAGACTAAAAATTTCTACAACAGTTAAATGATGGTTTTATAGGTTTAAATAAGTAGTCCCCTGGGAACAGCACAGAACACCAGCAATTAATACAATTTCGCCCAGTTTTTGTCTTCAATTTCCAAAGCTAAACTAAGGATGAAACAGTAGATCTTTCATCTAGGCAGTACATTTAATTCTGAGCCACAGATTCAAGGGAGTGTCCTTGTAACAATATAATTTGTCATTTCTACATTCAGTAGGCTTTATAGCTAAGCAATTCCACACCAACCTCTCCAACTGTAGGTGATCAGCATCACTGCTGCATGAAAATGTACATATTTGTCAACCTATGCTGGTTTCCTGCCATGCAATCAGTAAAAGCTGATTCAGTGCAAATAATCACTAACACCCTAAAACAGCAGCCATGGAAGTAAAGGTTGAGAAATAGCAAGAGTTTGTTGTTTTAGGAGAGGAAGTTAGGGAAAGTAAGTATTACAAAGAAAAGACTTATGTGAAAAAACAAAAAACTTTGGCTAGTAAGCAGTGCATGCATACAAATACTTCCCGACTTCCTTGAGAAAGATTGAAAGCAAGTGGCAAATGCAAGGCTCAACTGTTATTTGGTTTTTGAACAGAACACCAAAGTTATGAGTTTGCTTCAGTATTTGTCTCCTGGAATTCACAGCTGCTTGGCTCCAATTTCCATCTGCAAAATGGATAATTTCCATTTTAGGAGACCAGCTTGCAGGAGGTCAGAGCAATGTGGCTATACTTGAGTACACATCATAGCTGGTTACAAGCTGAAGGAGCTGCCTGCACCAGTACATGCACAAAATAAAATCTAAGTTCATCAAAGCAAGTTTACTAGGACTTCCATCAACTGAGGCAAAAGTTGCCCTGAACTTTACTCCTGAGATGTAACTGCTAGTAGAGAATTTAATATTTACTTCTAGCAGTTTTAGCTCAAATGCTGGATGAAATTACAAACTAAATAATCCCATATCACAGTGCTGGAGAGCCAGGATTTTGGCTTCATGCAATCAAAGATTTCTCTATCTCCTAATTCAGTGGCACGTACAACTTGTACATTTACCAATTAGCAAATGCAGAACATCCATTCTTCTCCTTACCCAGAGTCCTTTGCAGGAAATCTGGGGGAAAAAAGGATCAGTGATTTATGGTGCTTAGTGGAAGCACAAGTTATTAGGACTACTGGTAAAACACAGGAAAGAATTATGGCAATACAGAAAATACAGAATTATTTAATTGTATGTGACACATTGAAATCACAGGTCAAACCCAACACTAACACTAAAGCAGACATTTGAAAGTTAAAGCTTGTCAATTTGAACATTCTTCTAAAAGAAAAGAAAAAATATTACTGACATCGGCTTCAATTCCCAAACTCAAAAAGAATGCTGCAAAGGTTTATTGCATCAAGGATTCAGAGATTTAAATTCAAAATTTTAGCTTGTTGTTTTATGGCTGAAGAGCACTGTCAATCAGCTACGCATCTGTTCTACCCATACAGGAACTGTAGTAACTGTAAACTCTAAAAACAGTATGAAGACATGGTGATATTGCAGATTAACTGCATCACTTCTATACATCTGAAGGTTCTAGAGCACACTTGCCTATTCAATCCTGAACACAGGGGACATCACAAGAATCAACAGAAACTATATGACATGAAGACCCCTCTTAATAGCTGCAAAGAAAAGGCCCTCAATGTTGAGAATTATTAACCATAAAATATAAATTACACTTGAATTGGGAGGGGAGAAAAGTATATCAACTTAGATAATAGCCATCACAGCTGCCTGTTTTAAAAACAGGCTACCACTCCTTGGGGTAAAAATGAAAAGCTGTTTAAGTGAAATAGATCTGAAAGTCAGAGATCTCCAAATACTTCTAAAGCTAAGTAGACAAACAAAGCCATTATAAGGTTGCTCTAATCTATAACCTTCTAATACTTACTCCTCTTGCAAAAATGCAACTTTTTTGACCACAGCTGCTCTTAACTATAGCATCTTCAGCAAGAGGTTTCCAGTAAGCTTTCCTCAATACTGCAAGTCCTACAGCCTTTACCATAACCAGTTCAATCAGACCTTCTGCACTGTTTCGATGAGACGCAGCACTTTCCCTTGATTCTTGCTTTTCTGGACATTACCTGTGACAAAGGGGTACACTTGATGGCAAGTCAAAAGTCTCACATTAAACAAGCCTCAGAGTACACATTCAAATCCAAGACAGCAAAGCAGCCACCCACTGACTAAATTATAGAAACTCACCTCTTGCTGGCTAAAGGGAGGATTCTCGTATCATGACAGACCAGTCCATTCAGCCAGTACATTAAAGCCCTGCTGTATTTTTCAGTTTAGTCACTGTGCCCATTGTAATTTTCAAATTAAAGGCTACTTTCGTTCCCTCCACCCTCCCTTGTAGAGAATGGGGCAGACATTACTTTTCCCTAGTTATTGCAGAAGACCCCATCACTCTGCTACTTATATGCTACACCATCTCCCACACCACACTCCTGGAAGAGCTGGCAGCCCATGG
>WBNP01054868.1:0-11814 GCA_013401095.1 Passerina amoena
CATCCCCCCCTAGCCCACATCCCAGTGGCCTCAAGGATCTGCTGGAAGGAGTCCCTGGGGAGCCTTGCTCAGCAATGGCCCTGGGGGCTCCTTCATGCTCCCTGCAGGGACTGCAGGTTTTACAAAGGACTTTGGCTTTGGCTTTTGCCTTGGAGTCTCTGAGAGGTTTGTGCAGTCATGGCCTCCAATTATCTGCTGTAATTAGTCCCTGGAGAGGCTTTGTCAGTAACAACACTCAGTGGGATCATTAATGCTTCAGGGTACTTCAGTTATTTTAAGGTACTTGGTGTTTCCCTTTTGATACAGATTCTATGACAGATTGTGCACTCACAGCCTCCAATTATCTGCTTTAATTAGTCCCTGGAGAGTCTTTATCAGGAATGATACTCACTGGGATCATTAATGCTTCAAGGTACTTCAGGTATTTTAAGTTATTTCGGTTTGTCCTTTTGATACAGACTCTGTGATAGGTTTGTGCAATCATGGCCTCCAATTATCTGCTTTAACGAGTCCCTTGAGAGCTTTGCATTGACATACAGTGGGGCTCATTAATGCCTTGAAATACTCAAGGTTTTTAAGGTACTTTGGATTTTCCTTTCCAAACTGAGTCTCTGAGAAGTTTTTGTGCCATCCTGGCCTCCAATTCTCTCCTCCAAGGAGTCCATGAGGAGCCTGTGTTGGGGATGGACCTCAGTGGGACCCATTCATGCTTTGAGACACTTTGGGCTTTTCTTCTGACTTTGACTCCTGGAAAGGTTTGTGCAATCTCCTCTCAGGCCCTGAGGTTCAAGGGCTCAGCTCCAAATGCACCACGGGGCCCATTAGGATCAAGCAAGTCCTGACAAACCGTGGCTCTGCCTTGATTTCCCTCTGCTGTAATGCAATTCATCAGGAATGTTTCCTTTTACAGTTATAGAGAAATATTTCAAAGAGCTTCTGAGAAATATGTGTTCCTGTCTTAAAGGGTGTGTTTTATTGCTGTTCCTATTATACAAGAGGTGATTGCAGCATTCTGTGATAGATATTGATCCAGGGTCTCTCCTAAGGAGGTCTGGCCAGTTTAGTGAAGTTGTACCTGGAGAGCTGACCCAGTGTTGACAACTTGGCCCCACATCCCCCAACCCCATGTGAGAAACCATTTTCACTTTAAGAATATAAATGCTTTATTAAAATCTTATCAAAATATAATAGAAGACTGAATGAAGAGAAGAACACAGCACCAGGAGCAAAGGATTCAGTCACCATGTGCTCATCTACAAAATGGATTTTCTGTCTTTTACACCTCTAGCCCCTCCCAAAGTCTTGTCAATCGACTCCTTCTTCCCTGTCCATGGTGGAGATCACTGTCTGACACCTTGATTGGAGGTCAGGTGCTGCCACAGTAACAAGCCGACCCTCCCAAATGCCCCGACTGCTGAGGCCATCCTGTGATAACAATGCAAGGGGGAGGGGAAGGATAACTGAACATCTACAAAACTTCTCTTAACATGTATTTAATATTCGCCTCTTAATTGTGAGAGTCAACCATAGGATTACTCATCTATAACAAGACCCCCTTTTCTTTTTCTAGAAGGCATTTTGCTTGAAAAATTGAGTAAAAAATATTCACTCTCTCTTGAATGAGTCATACCAGCATCTGTTGATGTGGGCAAGGACAGTGGGAATGGAAGAAAAAAAATCTCAGGTTTTCCTTAGACACACTTATTCGGAATGGACAAAAGGGCATCACAGAGGTCCAGTATGGCTTTGACTCTCATCTACTGTGCCTATGTGGCTGCTACCCACAGTCAGTGTATCTTAGGGGTGAGTACAGAGGCCAACTCGGTCCTGCCCTCCAGTCCCTGTTGAATTAAAAGACAACTGAGGAATTATAGAGGTCTGCTATGGCCTTTTGTCCCTACCTTACCATGCCTACGGGGTTGCTACCCACAGCAGGGCTATGGAGCCTTCTTGGTAGTGAACAAAGGGGCCAACCCGGTCTTGCCCTCCTTCCTTTGTCTTCTTTTCTTAAAGAAGCTGTCCCATTGCCTTTTACAGCCCCTTGTGTACTTCTCCTCAACAGATGCTGGTGATTCTCACCCATTAAAACAAGAAGACAGTTCTTGAGCTTACTGGTGAAAGCTTGACTCTACTTTTTGGGCATCTTAGTGTTTTTCTGGCTGTCTTTCAGTCTCTGCTTGAGAGTCAATCTTGTTTCACCCAGCCTGGATGTTATAGTCCACTCTCTGGGTTCTTCTACTGGGCCTTTGGCTCTGTTGCCATGAGTCCATCCCCGCTCTGCAGCTCACACGGCCAATTCGGTGGTGAGCAGTACCTGAAAGGGACCTTCCCACTGAGGAGTTAGAGGCTGATCTCTCCATGCCCTAATCATTACCCAATCCCCAGGATTAATATAAAGGATTCTGAAATCCAGGGTGGTAGTTTGAGGAATTGTCCCTTTATGTCTTAGCCCTTCTAAGGTTTGTGCTCTAGACATCACTTCTTTCTTGGCATCGGCTTCCCCTTCCTCATAGGTGGCACCTTCTGGGGTGAGGTCAGGAAGGGCAACCCAAACATCATTTCATGGGGTGACACCCCCAGATCTGACTGGGGTTGGGTTCTAATTCTTAATAAGGCCAAAGGGAGACATTTTATCCATGCCATTTAGGTTTCAATCATTAGCTAAACTAGAGCTCTTTTAAGAATTTGATTCATTCTCTCTACGTGACCAGAACCCTGTGGATGCCCTGGAGTGTGTAATTCCCATTTTACTCCCAGGGCTTGAAAAACTTTCTGCAATATCTTTGATGTGAAATGAGTTCCCCAGTCTGAATCAATCCTGTTTGCCATCCCATATTGGGAAATGATGGATTCTAGAAGTGTTTTATTCACAACACTGGCATTGGCTTTCACAGTGGGTACCACCTCTACCCAATGAGTCACGTGATCTACTATCACTGACAAAAATTTCCACCTTTTTACCTGGGGATGCTCAGTAAAGTCTACTTGGATGTTTTGAAAGGGCCATAAGGCAGTTCTGGCCCTCCTCTGGGTGTTTTCCTCATGATTTTCTTATTCACTTGTTGACATGTGACACAGCATTCAGTTACTTGCTTAGCTATTCTGAAAATTCCTATACAGCCCCAATCCCTTAGAAATTGATCACTGAGCACTTGTGTACCCCAATGTGTTGTTCTATGCATGCCTTCCAGCATTTTCTTGGCCAGGTGCTTATTCAACATTTGCCTCCCATCTGCTAATCTCCACTTCCCTTTGTTATCTTTCTTGGCTCCTATTTTCAGGAGTTCTTCCTCTTCTGTCCTGTTGGAAGAATTGGAAAAGTAACCAAGAATTGGAAAAGTACAAGACCGTAGCTAATCTAGTCCCTAGACCTGCAAGGACGCTGTGGCCTTGAAGCATGGCTGTATTGTGATAGCAAAGATGCTGTAATTGAAAGAGAGACATGAGAAAAAGTATCAGGAACGAGGAAGAGCTGGTACTATAGTATAACCAATAGACTGCTTAGCTTTTGAATATATATGAGCTTATTACTTGTGCCTAAAAGTCTGATGTTTGATCAATAAATCAGAGCTTGCTAATTCTTGCATTGGGCGTCCCAAGCCTTCCCTGCGCTGTGACACTGTCCCACTGAATGCAGGGACTTTTTGCATTTCTCTCATGGGTGTTAATACTATTATTAGTTTTTCTGTCTCTGATTCAGTTGCATTTTTAGCCTCTAAATCGGCCAAATTGTTCCCTTGCTACCCTTTTTGATGTCCTTCAACATATACCACCACTACTTCCTCCAGTAATTGTAAGGTTTCTAACTCTTCTAGAAGAAGTTTTTCATGAATCAGTCCCTTTCCCTTTGAATTTAATAGCCCACTCTTTTCCCAATTTTTCCAAAGGTATGTACCACTCCAAAAGTGTATTTTTAGTCTGTATCTATTGTTCCCCTCTTCTGTGTTAATAATTCCAGAGTTCGTTTTAGGGCATACAACTCACATGCTTGGGCTGACCAGTGGGAAGGTAACTTTCTCTTTTCTTCATGCACTATAGCGTACCCCGATACCCTGTGCCCCTTTATTACCTGTGAAGATCCATTGCTGTGCAATCATTTTCCACCTTGGAGTGGTTGATCTGTTAGGCCCTCTCTTCCTTTAGTTTGACAGTTTATAACCTCTAGGCAATTATGTATTGGTTCCTCATCTGGTTCTCCATACAAAAACTGGGCAGGGTTGAGTTGCTATAAATCATTATCTATTAAGATGGCTTCATACTTTAGCCCTCAGGAATCAGAGAGCCATTTCTCAGCCTTTTGGCTCAGGATACTCCTTTCTGAGTTTGGGATGAATATTTTCAATTTTCCCCCCAAAAGGTTGATTTTTTGCTTTCTGCTATGAGTAGGGCAGTCACTGCCACAGCCTGAATGCAGGTTGGCCACCCCTGGCTGACAGGGTCTAGTAGTTTTGATAAATAGGCCACTGGTTTCCTGGATCCTCCCCAGTCCTGGGCTAACAGTCCATGTGCTACCCCTTTTTCTAGAACCAGAAACAGATAGAAGGGTTTGTTTAAGGCAGGAAGACTCTGTGCCGGTGCACTGACTAATTTTTGCTTTAAAGCTTCAAACTTTTGTTCATCATCTTTTTCCCACCTAATCTCTTCCTTCACTAACTTTTTATACAAGAACTGGATGGCCTTCGCGTATCCTTCAATCCATAGCCTACAATATCCCAACAGGCCTAAAAACCTTCTGACTTCCCTCTTAGTTTTTGGCCATGGGAGTGAGACTATCCCTGTAATTCTCTCAGGGTTCAGCCACCACCTCCCTTGACAAATCACATGTCCTAGGTATTTTACTTCTTTCTCTACAAAATCGAATTTCCCTTTGGATTCCCAAAGTCCTTGGTCCCCCAGAAAATTTAATAGCACTATGGTGGATTCCCAAACTTCTTTTTCTTCCCATCCTGAGAGAAGCAAATAATTTACACGTTGGATGAGCTTTATCTCAGGTTTAATGGAGAAGAGTTGTGTTACTTCTCCTAGGGCTTTACCAAAGAGGTTTGGGGATTCGGAAAACCCTTGGGGTAACCCAGTCCACTGAAGCTGTTGCTTTCTCCCAGAATCGGGGTTCTCCCATTCACAGGTAAATATATCCCACTTTCCTCTGCCAGTGGACACACCCAAAAAGCATCTTTTAGGTCTATCACACTGAACCACTGGTGTGCTGGGGGGATATTACTCAGTAGTGTATAGGGGTTAGGCACTACTGGGTACCAATTCACTGTTCTTTTGTTCACTTCTCTCAAATCTTGGACAACCCTGTAAGTCCCATCTGACTTCTTTACTGGTAATATGGGTGTATTATGGGGGGACATACATGGTTCTAAGGTCCTGTCCTCAAGTAGGTCCTGGATCAGTGGCTGTAGTCCTTGTCTCCCTTCCAGGGAGAGTGGGTATTGTCATACCCAAACTGGATGGTTCTCATTAACTATTTTCATTACTATAGGTTTCATGTTCATGTTACCTTGGTTTTACCCACACCATCTCATGAATTTTGTCCTCATCTTCTTCCCTTAATTGGAGAAACTTAACTACCATTTTCTCTTCCTCTGGGAGCACTTCAATGTCAAAATACACCTGTAAATCCTAATAAATTTCACCCTGCTTCTGGAACTAATAGAACATCCCCAATTCCTATTTTATTTGTTCTTTCAAACTTTATTTGTGTTATAACTGAGGCTTTGAACCCTTCCCCTTTAGCACCTACTACTTGCACAGTATCTTGACCCTTTTTGCATCCCTTTGGGATTCTATAAACACAAGTTCTTTCAGCCCCTGTGCCTACTAAGAATTCAAATTCTTCCTCCTGGGGATCTATTCTTAAAGTTCTCAAGGGCTCCTGATGCTATTCTGTCCCCAGGAGGTAGAGCCCCTGACACCCCTAGTCTTCCACTTCTCCTTTTTGCTCAGTCTCATAGACCCTCAGGTCCTTTTCCCTCCGGGGGAAATGTTTTCTGATATGCCCACTCTATTTACACTAAAAGCAAACTGGTCCTAGGTTCCCCCATTTACCAAACTCTCCTTTTCATGTCCAGTCCCAAGGAGCTGCATCCCCCCTCCCTCTATCTTCTCACATTGGGAATCCCCCTGCCTTTCATGGGTTGTTCTTTACATGCTGGTTTCCTTCCCTAATGGCAGTTGCCATTACCTTGGCTTTTTCTTGGTCTTCTCTTCATCCCTCTTTACATACACTTTCTGTGCCTCTCTTAAAAGATCTTTTAATCTCCTTTCTTGCCAACCATCTGACTTTTCAAATTTTCTCCATATATCTGGCCAGGCATGAGTGACAAAATTTATCTTTAGTAAGATCTGTCCAGCCACCCTATCCGGGTCAGCCCCTGAATATTGCTTGATACTCCTTCTCAATCTTTCTAACCACTCTGTCGGGAGTTTCTTCCTTCCTTTTCTGCTCATCAAAAGCTTTATGAGCATTTTAATTACATGGAGCTGCCTCTTTGATACCTCTTATAATCAATGTTCTATATTCCTCCATGTCTTGCCTCCTCCCAGTGCTGTTGTGGTCCCTGGTGGGGCACGCTATGGACATTTTCAGATTCCCAGGAGGTCCTTGCACATGCTCCTTTTCCCATATTCATATCCCAGCTGCCCTGATCATCTGTCTTTTTTCTGGTGTGAATGGCATGGTCATTATTGATTGCATTTCTTTCCATGTATAAATATCGGGCCACAGAGACTGGTCTGACTGTTCCACTAATCCAGCGAGGTCCTCTAGTAATCCTTTCAATTATTTCTTGAACATTCTCATGTCAGAAGAACTGAGAGGCACGGTTACAAATCTATTTCCTCCCTGTACCCCACACAGTGGTGATTCCCTCAGGGGATATAATCCCGCTGCTTGGTTCCCATTCCCTGATCTGCTTTCCTCTCATTGTGCCACCCTGTTTCTGGTGTTTTGGCTAGACCCATCAGGGGGTAGGGGAGGTGCATGGGGCTATTGGAGGGGGTAAGTGTTCTAAGGGGTCCCATTCTTTATTTTCTGGTACCTTAAACATGCTCCCCTTTGAGGGTGAGGTCTCCCCCACTCAGCAGGAATCATAGTCACACTCTTCCTGATTGAATGGTTTCTTAGCTCTTACATGGATGTTTAATGCCTGGCACATCCATCCTTTGTCTGACCCATATCTCGGCCAGTATACATGATTGCCGTTAATTTCCCTTCTGGTCCATTCTACCATGCACTAGTGAGTCATTTTGAGCTCATCCTTATCTCTGGTATTTGGGTCACATTTCCACCGGGCTAGTTTCCTTCCCAGTGGGCCATCTGGGGGTATAACTATTGATACCTCTTCAATTTCTACTCCTCCCCTTGGGGATTCCCTGTTTGCCCATAGTCTCATCCTGCCCATATCATCACAGGCTCTCCTCTGACAATTCGGCTCGGTGGCTGTGGTCCTGCCCCTGGCCTGACTCGGCTCAGCCTCAGCAGATCCACCTGCCCCGATTTGGCTCGGCTCAGCAGCCGGCCCAGCTCGACCCCCTCGGTTCGGCAGCTCCGCCCTGCCCCGGCCCCCTTGGCTCGGCAGCACAGGAACTGCTGCACCGGCTCCTGGGTGACCCCTGCAGCAAACCCCTCAGCGGTCCCCCTGCTTCCAGCCTGGCTTTGGCTGGCCCTGGAAATTACAGCGCTGGCTGTGCCCCAGAGGCTGCCCCCGCTCTGAGCACCACACGAACTCCCGCGTCATGTGGAACTTACCGGTTCCCTTGGTGTGTGCCGGCTGGGAATCTCGCCGTGGGTCCCCATCCCAGCACAAACACGGTTTCCCCGATGGGTGAACCCTGCTCCCAAGTCCCCACAAACCCTTCAATCTTACGTGCCCTGCCGGCCATGGGGTCCTTGTCTATGGGATTCCCGCCTTCCTCCCCACCATGCGTCCGCTGTTCCTTTTTCCTTTCTACCATCCAATATCCTGATGTTTCAAGGGACCAGGATGGATCCAGTATATTACTAATGTGAAGCTCACTTTCATACACCATGTTATAAATGATCTATTGAAAGGCTTGTAAATAAACTGCCGGTGTGCAAATGGTTTTTGGTGCCTTAATGGCAATTTATTTCTCTTATTCTGCAACCAAAATACGGTCCTCAAAACCACCACAGCCAAAGAGACAGCGTCAAGTCTGGCTTCAGTGCTGGGTGAACTTGGATCCAACCTCTATCACATCGAATTCCTCCCGTTCACGAGAGTCGCTTCTAGCTGGGATGTTTTATACAGTTGATTGTGCCCGAGGCGAAGGAGTCCCAATTTCTTTTGTAACTCTTCACATTCATAGTTGGTTCTTTCGCTGTGCAGAGCTGGACAAAGGCCATCTCCTGGTTGATAGCCAGCATTGATCGAATCCCGGGAAGTCATGTATTCACATGTATCTTCCTGGTGACTTTGGCTCTCTTGATGGATGTTATCTGAAGGACGATGATCGCTCTTAGGTGGTTTCTGATGGCTCAAGATACCGGTGATCATCGCGTTGGGTGCATCTATTCTTGGGTTAAAGTGTCGATCATTATCTAGCCGACTCCAGGAATTCTGGACTTTGAATAGGCATCGGCCTCTCGGGCTGCTTGTGGTCAGAGACTCATTTGGATTTCACAGTCTTTATAACATACATTCTTTGTAGCATGAATTATGTCTAACATACATTACAACCGGAATTACAGAGTCACAATCTGGCCAAAAATATTTATGTGGATGGTACTTAACCCCTCTTCCTCTCTTTTCTTTATCCTGTCTCCTGGTGTCTTTGGGCTTACAACCTGCAACCACTGGTGGAACTGGGAGAGTCCAATAGACGCCACCAAATCTGTGGCAGGGGGTGCCCCTTTTGAAAATTCCTAAGGCCACCAGGTGTGTTTCCCAGACGAGTCCCCATTTGTGAGAAATGATAATCACTTCCAAAAATTTAAAAGGATTATTAAAACCCTATCAAAAAATACAACAGAAGACTGAATAGAGAAAATATTACGGCACCAGGAGTAAAGGATTTTTTCCCACCATGTGCTTGTCCACACAATGGATGTTTCACCTTTTAACCCTTTAGCCCCTCTCAAAATCTTGTTAATCAACTCTTTCTTTGTTCTCCAGTGGTGGAGGTCACTTCCTTACATCTAGATTGGAGGTCAGGTGTTATCATAGCAACAAGCCAACCCTCCCAAATACCCCAACTACCAGGTAACCCTGTGATAACAACAACACAAGGGGGGTAAAACATAACTATAAATCTATAAAACTTGTCTTAGGATCTGCTTTTTAATCGTGAGACTCAACCATCACATTACTCATCTATCACACAATTATTTCAAAACTGCTTCCTGTTCCAGCCAGACTGTCCCTGCAGAGGAACAGGGCATCTTTCAGGCACTTCCACAAGCTCAGGCTTCTCATTTCATGAGGAATCTGGGATGGAAATGGCCTTATTAAGAAGGAGAAGAGCTGAAGAAATGGATTAAAAATTCTTAGAAAAAAATTACCCTTCTTACAGACAAGGTTCACCAAGTCATTCCCTGCAATTTTCCTTTTCAGATTCTTTCAGTCTTCTACTCTGGGAGGTGCAGCTTCTTCTGCTTCTTATCATGAACTGATTGCGCTCTTGATTTATACCAGCGCATGAGGTGTAGAATCATCTAAACAGGAAACAGAAAGAAACTGCCTCTGACAACCAATTTTCATGTTCTAGATCACTATCCAGTTGTCTGTGGAGATGTGTGAATGATTATCACACAACTGTCCATTTCTGGCTGCAGCTTCTGGAGATTCTTTCTCTGAATTCAGTCAGGGTTGCATTCCCCAACAAATCCTGGTATCACCTCTGGTTTTCCAAGACTGGAACAGGAACAAGGAAAACCTCTCCAATGGCACAATTTCCCAGTCCCCCAGGAAAAGAAAGGACAAGCTGTCAAGTTCTCCAAACCTTTGTCCAGCTTTGCTGCAAGAGTCCTACTCCACACACAGTGTGGACAGCCAAGAGAACCTGCAGGTGGTGGCACATCTTGTGACAGGAGCTTGACCTCATTCTCCAGGAAAGGTTCTTAAAAAGAGCAGACAGGATTACAGAGAAGATTCCTGGAAAACTGAACCAGCTTTCCAGAAGTGAAATGAAAATGGAAAGAAATCATCTGAAATGTTTTCCTCAATTTATTTCTATGCTCCCCTTTTCCATCTTGCACTACTTCTCCATGCCATGAATTCCAAATGGATCTCACCTCTAAGATCAATGACTTAGCAAGTTTTAGACACTCTAAAATACCATGAGCTGCACACAGTTGGCCTTCCCCTGTTTTTGTTGGAAAGCTGTGCTGGAGCCATCAGTGCAGTGCTTGGGTGGGGCACGAATCCTGCAGGCAGGGAATGTGTCCTGGCAGTGTGTGACCCTCAGCAGGGACAATGCTCAGCAATCCTGCAGGCAGGGAATGTGCCCCGGCAGTGTGTGACCCTCAGCAGGGACAATGCTCAGCAATCCTGCAGGCAGGGAATGTGCCCCAGCAGTGTGTGACCCTCAGCAGGGACAATGCTCAGCAGCGTTGCTGTGCTCGGTCTCCATGGAATCATGCCAGGAGCAGCTGCTGAGCTCAGAAGCCGTGGCAGCCCCCGCCCTGCTCCAGAGCCCCTCGGCAGGGTGGGTCCTGCCCTGGCTCTGTGTGCCAGGAGCCGGCAGCGCTGGGTGCAGGGAGCCCAGGGAGGGCACAGAAACGCTGGGTGAGAAATGCTGGGCACAGCGAGATGGGCGAGTGCAGCCGGCCAGGGCAGAGGAGCAGCACGCACAGGGGGCACAGCCTGCAGGACAGATGGCCAAGGGGAGAAAACAACAAAATTCTCAGGAGGGTGGAGAACATACTTTTTGTTGCAAACTTCAGAGAATGAGGTACTTGGGAAATCTGAAACAACATGGAATTACAGTAAATCACTTCATAAAGCACTGACTGAGCAAACTCTAACCTGTCCAACTTCAAGTTATGCAGATTTCGAGAAGTGGAATTCAGGAGAAGAGAGAGGGAGAGAGAGATCCACAGTCAGTCTTGGATCTCAGCTGCTGTGAGCTCTGGGGCCATGGGATGTGCCAATGTCACACCCATGTGACAGCCTGACCTGCTCTGGTCCCTCTCTCAGGTGGGGTTTTTGGGGTGCCAGGGGCTTGGCAGCCACTTTGGGGCTGGGCCAGAGGCTGCAGTAGCTGGGGTGGGGCAGTGACCGTCCCATCTATGCAGAACTCTCCCTGGCCCCAAACACACACTGTAGATGTCTGGGGCCATTCATCATTTCCCTGCTCTCCAGTGCTGAGTCAATGGACTCTGGCTACAGCCCTGAGCTCATGCCCAAGGCAACCACCCCTGGCAATGAGGCTCCATGGAGCTGCCCTCAGGAAACCCCCAAGAGCTGGGGAGTGCCCCAAAACAGCCTCAGAAACATGAGATACCTCAAAATCTTTTCAGGAATGTCGATTATTCAAAAACTCACTGAGTAACAGGGTCCCACTCCCTTCATTATCCCCAAACTTTGGCTGTCTCATTCCAGACCCCAGCCCACCTCCCCAATCCCAACACATCCCACCACTCCTGGACATCAAGACCATTGTGACACTGTGGGGCCCCATGGAACCAAAGGGCCATTGTGACCCTGCAGGGCCTCATGGAAGGAAGGGGCCATTGTGACACTGTGGGAACTTGTGGAACCAAGGGGATCATTGTGGCACTTCTAGGCCTCAATGGAACCAAGGTGCCGTTGGACACAGCGAGGCTTCATGGAACCAATAGATCATTAT